>PITA01008641.1:0-83301 GCA_004023965.1 Spilogale gracilis | reverse complement strand
CTCCATTTGCCCTATCATTATTAAACTAGACAGTAAAATTGTCCTCTGCCAAGAAGGGAGATCCTATCTCTATCTTCTAATACTGCTCACTAAATAAATGTCCCTAAAGTAAATAAAGGGTTATCTTTTCACAATGGCCTGAGATAGAGGAGAGATAAATAAAGAGCAATTTATTATAGTGCTTTAATATATTTTGTTTTCAGGTAACACTTCAATTTTTTCATACTAAATAACTGTATCATTATAAATTTAATGATGAATAATAATTAGAAAGGTAGGAAAGAGACCCAGGTGAGAACAAGGTATTAGTAAAATTTAAAGGAAACCTAAGCTCAGATATAAGAAACTTATAACTTAAAACATGATTTAAAATGTCCCATGTATGAACCAAATTTGAACCAACAGTTTCTAAATTCTTTTGTTCCAGGGAGCTTTAAAAATCATGGATTTTTCTATTAGTGGAATCAATCTATTAGTCATCCTTAGGCCTATACACCAGAATCTCTCATGGCAGTGTTAAAAACAGTTAAGGAAACTGAATTTTAGAAAGGTCCCCAGGAGAATCTGATGTGCAGGCTTGAAGAGGGTTTGGTTATCATGCAGCTATGAAGGATGATCTCCAAGTGGGTGAGTGAGGCCTATCGTAACGGGACATGAGTCAAAGCGACCTCCGTATCACCTCCAGGAGGCACAATGGAATCAGGATTTACTTAAGAAACCATACACTTAACAAAATTTTCTAGGTGGTGAAAGTAATGTATTAAGACATTTGATCTTAGCCAAAAGGCTGAGAAGCAATAAAAGTAATGTATTAACTGATAACCTACTGTCAAAATGGCATTAATGAAAAGGGAGCTCAAAGAATAAGAAACTTACATATTAATTCTGAGCTATAGTGGAGAGTAATATCGGTTCTTGTGGACTCAAGGTGTTTGCTTATTCAAAAGGTGTCAAGCTATGGAAGGGTGTGCTATATATCTCCTTACTCTGCATCATGTGAGTAATAATTAATTATTAATTAATTTCCCAGGTACTTTGACATTAGAAAGGTAGTGTTCTATATTTAACGAGGAATCCAAGTCTCATCAGTATTTTAAATTCTTTCTCACTTTCTTAGGGGCTCGTGTTACCATTCACTTTTATCTATTCCCAGATCACTGATAAATCTGATTTTCTTGACCATTTTTTCTATCAGGTTCACAATTTTCTTCTCCAACCTAAATCTATGATAACCCTGGGGAATTTCAATATCCAAATGAAAGAGATATCCACTGATCTGCAACTGTATGTATTGAAGTCTTCTAAATTCATAGCTCCACATTTGTATATCCTACTGTTAAATATTAAATTCTTGTCTAACCATTATTTGGTCATTTAAAAATTTTTCTCAGTCTGACATCAGAGTAGTTGGGTGAACTACTCAGGTCACCTAGAAGTTTTCCATCACAGAATTTTTAAATTTAACAAACTTTTATCTGGAAAAAAAAAGGAAAAACAAAACACGTTATTTTTAGATCTTATACTCCTTTCTTCTTACTCTCTGCTTCTCTTATTAAGTTCATCTGTGTTTGTCTAGTCCATTATTCTCCTTTTCAGATAAAAGACAATCACTCCCTAGAACTCTTGATCTTTTCTCTCCACGACCCTTGCCTAATCACAAATGCCATTTTGTCTCCAAAGGCTCTGTATATCTATTTAAAATGCAAGCTATTCAGAAATCTGAAAATAAATCAGAAAACATTGTAAATCTACACTGCTACAAATTCAGTTGACAGCTGTACTCCCTTCATTCCCTCCTTCCTTCCTTTTTCTGTCTTCCTTTCTTTTTTCATCAATGACTTTTATGATACTAGCTCAAATACTTAAAATAAGTTTAAGGTTCTGCAGGATCTAATATATCTACTATATCCTTTCATACCATATGAGATAATCTGCATTCTTTTGGATTTTTGAGTAACCAAACTTCTTTTCACCTCAGGATCTTTGCACTTAACTATTTCCTGTTTCCAAAATGCTCCTTCTTGCTCCCCAACTCTCCATTCCCCAACTTCACATCTTGAACATTTTTCATATCTAGCAAATATCACTACCTTATGAAGGTCCCCTGTGATGACCTTCTAGAGCAAATTATAAGATTCTGTACATATTTTACAAAGCATTTCTCTCCTCTACTTCCCATGAAGGCATTGACTTTATCTATTTTGTTCTTTATCTATCTCCAGGGTTTGCTATAATTCCTGATAGGTAAACGATAATCATTTGTGCAATAAGGAAATCTTCCCTGGAAATTTCAATGTGTTTCTACTCCTCTCCTTTTTCATTAGCTTAGCCTACTGAATGCTTAGTGAAAAATAAAGGTTAATGACATATTTACAGAGTGAACTAATGATACATAATATATTCATTTCTTCTAAGAGACTGATCTCACTGGATTCCTTGACATATTAAGTTTCCCAATAACCAAAATAAAGACCAGACCATGGAATTTGGTGACTCTTTAAAGTTGTGTGCCTATTAAGACCCTGCTCCAAAGTTCAGCTATTCTCCTAGATGTCATGATCCCCTTATCTGCTAAAGGCAAGAAAGACTCTCTAAAAATATGTGAAAAGAAAAAAAAAAAAAAAAAAACCTAAAGATGAATTGTTTAAGGAACGTGCAAACATCACCTTCTCTCCATTTTACATTTTTCTGCCATAACTACATAACTACAGAAATAACTTCTAATATTAATCAAGTTGTAGTGGAGTAAAATTTAATTGACTAAATTTTATAAATAGCTCATTTTTTAAAAAGAAATTATTATTTTGACATGGATTTTTTTAGAATAATGATCTTTTTCATTTCCCAATTAAAAAAAAAAATAATTGGTTCCTCTCCAGAGGCAGTTTAAGGAAGGTTTGAAAAAATAGAACAGTGATGAGAAACATATATTTGTAGTACTTTATACTTTCCAAACTGTTCCTACATTCAAAATTATGACCCTTAGGTTATAGATTATGTATAAATAATCAAAGAGATCTTGTTAAAGTTAATGATCCTAATTTAAAAAATAGGTTACAGTTATTCAAAGAATACAATGAGTTTTCATTGAGAGTTTATTCTGGAAGCTTAGATTAATTCTTTATTCAAATGATTATGTTGTTTTATTTTCTTTGCATCCCATAGACCAAACTACCAAAGTGATTCCCTTTAGTTTTTGAAAACTTAAATCTTGAGGTTTAATTTAAACAAAACACTTTCATTGTAAAGCCAAACTGCACAGAACAAAGAAAGTGACAGCCTTGACCTTGGATAGATTCCAGAGAAGTCATTTATGGAAGGAGGAAAAAGCAATTACAGCTCCATACTGACCAATGTATCACTTAGCACTTCTGATAAGATAGGCTTGCAGGACTAGGATGGGGTAGGAGAGAAAGTTACTAAAATAGTAAGAATGACCAAAAAGTATGAATACAGGATTTTCAGAGGTATTAAAATTAGAAATCCTTTATCTTGTTTTAAGACTTAACGATTTGCTAAAACTAGATGCTTAAAAAATTCAATAAAATAATTAATCCCAATAACTATTCTTCAGACTTAAAAAATGAGCTTTCCCCTCAGGCTAGAGTAGGGACATGTAGAAAATAAAGTCTAAAACGTATTTGATAATTTTATGAAGAAGAATTATAGTTTCTCATAATATTTCAGAATAAATTATTATTTTTTTTAAAGATTTTATTTATTTGACAGAGAGAAACACAGCCAGACAGGGAACACCAGCAGTGGGAGTGAGAGAGGGAGAAGCAGGCTTCCAGCCGAGCAGGCAGCCCGATGCCAGCCTTGATCCCGGGACTCCAGGATCATAACCTGGCTGAAGGCAGAGATTAACCACTGAGCCACCCAGGTGCCCCAATAAAAATGTTTTAACCAGATTGAGCCTGTTATGTGTTATATAAAAGAACATAAGAAAGACATCTGCTCATTTACAGGTGTTTCAACAAAAATATTTAGCATTTATATATTGTTTTTCCTCCTCTGACTTTCTAAATTAACTGTGGTACTATGTGGAAAGAAACACAGTGAGAAATAGAATTATGTGTCTGTGAATTTTAGTTCTAATTTTAAGATAGCTAAGTGATGATCAGCAAAATAAAATGGAAACTTAATCTTGAAAAGCCTTTCCAGGGGCGCCTGGGTGGCTCAGTTGGTTAAGCGACTGCCTTCAGCTCAGGTCATGATTCCAGAGACCGGGATTGAGTCCCACATCGGGCTCCCTGCCACGAGAAGCCTGCTTCTCCCTCTCTCACTCCCCCTGCTTGTGTTCCCTCTCTGGCTGTGTTTCTCTCTGTCAAATAAATAAAATCTTAAAAATAAATTAAAAATAAATAAATAAATAAATAAATAAATAAATAAATAAATAAATAAAGCCTTTCCAGGTTTAATAATCAATGATTTTTAGTGGCATATTAGAAAACATAAAAGTTCTCAAGTTTTGATGCCCCCTAATTCTGTTTTACATATTAAGATATTTCAGATGAGTAAGATCTTACAATTTTATTATGCAAAGTTTTGTCTTCTACCTCTTCTTAAGTCATGAAATTTGAACTAGATTTGTATTAGAAATTGTCAACCAATTTCCCTGTCTATAGGAGAATAATATCTATCATGGGTTATTGTGGGAAAACGTGTGATTTAGAAGATTATAGTTTTAGGCCTAGTTGTAGCATCACATGGTGTATGGTCATAAATCTCTTTTCTCTGGGATTCAATTTCTTCACCTAGAAAATGAAGAAGTATGTAGGCTGCATTGCTCTGAAGGTTGTTTCTATCATTCTGTGATTCTATTACTATTTTTAAATTCTTAAATAAATGCAAAAAATCCTTCAGGTGTATTGTGGCTAATAAACTTAGCATAAGAATATATGTTATCATGCTATCTTGAGTATCACTTAAGCAAGAATAAAGCTTTAATTTGAATGATTTAACAGTAGGTAGAAGATCATTTATACCATTTGTCATCATTACAATAATGTAGACCTCTCATTTTATCTTGAAATCATCACCAGGGTGACTTTTAAAAAATAACTTTTCAAAATAATTATGCTTAGTCACATTTGTATAGTGAACTCCTGAGATATGTAGATCTTACACAAATATGAAATTTTGATTAAATTAATCCATTGAGTAAATAGGTAAAAAACCCCTACCAAAATGTTCATTGGCTATCTCAATTATCTTGGGCTTTAAAATTAATAACTAATAACTGTTATAGCAGTTATTATCTGTTTATATTTGGAATATATACTTGGGAACATAACCTTATCTCTATTTTAATGTTCCACTGCAGTTAAACTGATGCTGAATAAATGCAAAATATATTATTATTAAACTTATAATTCTTACAAATTTGGAGAAATAAAATGATTCTTTTATATTAGCACTTTCATATTTGAAGAAGGTCATTTCTGGGGCGCCTGGGTGGCTCAGTTGGTTAAGCAACTGCCTTCCGCTTGGGTCATGATCCCGGAGACCCTGGATGGAGTCCCACATCAGGCTCCCTGCTCGGTGGGAAGCCTGCTTCTCCCTCTTTCACTCTCCCTGTTTGTGTTCCCTCTCTGGCTGTGTTTCACTCTGTCAAATAAATAATCTTAAAAAAAAAAAAAAAGAAGGTCATTTAAGCTCAGGAAAACACCAAGAGATGTGGAATTATAATCAATAACACAGTAAGATAATCATGATACCAAAGTAATAAAGAAAATGCAAAATAGGATTTAATATCCAATTTTTATATAAACATTACACTATACATTTATATACAATATATAGTACATGCTTTAAATAAAATGTATCTCAATAATACAGGATAAGGAATAAATCTTTTCCTTCATTTGCTTATCATTTTTCAACTAATATTTTAAAAAGATTTTATTTATTTATTTGTCAGAAAAAAGAGAGAGAGAGAGCAAGCATGAATAGGGGGAGGGGCAGAGGCAGAAGTAGACTCCCCACTAAGCAAGAAGGCTGATGTGGAATTTAATCCTAGGACCCTGGGATTGTGACCTGAGCTGAGGGCAGCTGTTTAACTAACTGAGCCATCCAGGCATCCCTCAAATTAATTTATTTGTGATGAACTTGGTGAAATTGAGAAATATAGAAAAATTTTTTTACATTAAGAAGCTAATCATTTTGAAACTTAGCCAATCAATGAGAAATAATTCTGCCAAATCTGGAATATGCTTAGATAATTTCTCAAACATTTCACAGAGTTCTGTTCTTGGGAGGAGTTTAAATGCAGTTTAATTATCTGAATTTAGTAATGGGCAGTTTTAAGCTGAGTAAGTGGTTTCATTATGTCAATATATCAAAAATGAATATTAAGTTTCACTAAATATGCTAAAAATGGTATAAACAAAGCCCCAATTTTTTAAATGATTAATGATACTCCTTCAATATATTTCCTAATAATAGTCACCCCATATTTAGAAAACCACCCATAATATGGCAACAGAAAATCTGAGTACTTGTTTTCATGTTAGAATACCTCTTATAAGTGAATGAATATCATCATTTTAGAGATGGAGAAACAGCATAACTTGCATATCATGCACCTGGTCTCCAAACTAGATATTTCTTCTACTGAAGACCATTTAAATGTGTTAATATTTGGTAAAGAAAATTAATTATAAAATAGATTATTTTAGTTTAAAAACATTTCTGACTTATTTGATAATAGACCTAGTTGAATAATTAGAAAATGCAATGAGACTCTTTTATCCTTCTCACTTTATTTTAAAATTTGTTTTCACTTTAAATAACATAACAGAGGGCGCCTGGGTGGCTCAGATGGTTAAGCGACTGCTTTCGGTTTGGGTCATGATCCTGGAGACCCAGGATCGAGTCCCGCATCGGGCTTCCTGCTCGGCGGGAGACCTGCTTCTCCCCCTCTCACTCCCCCTGCTTGTGTTCCCTCTCTAGCTGTGTTTCTCTCTCAAATAAATAAAATAAAATCTTTAAGAAAAGAAAAAAGATTTAAAAAAAATAATAAATAAATAAATAAATAACATAACAGAAACTCTGAAGTTCTAGATCTTGAAGAACACTACATGATTTTTAAGGACGGTCTATTTACCTCACATTGCAGCCTTCACCTAGCAGTTAAAAATTAATCTCATTGATAGTCAGAAAAGAACAGTAATTTTTATTCTATGTTGTTCAGATGGTTAAATTAAGTGAATTATTAATAATTATTATAAAAGTTAACATGAGTAGTTACTATAAGCAAGACATTTCTAAAAATATTTATTTATTTTAGAGAGAGGGAGACAGAAATAGAGCAAGCATCATTTCAAATGCAAAGAGATTTTATCCCTAAATTCTGATTGAAAAACAGTAAAAACTATGCTGATCTCTGAAATCTTGGGGAAAGACTCAGATAAGCAGATCATCTTTCATAGAATTCAAGAATGGAGAAAAACCTTGGAATTCACATAGCCCCTTGGGTAAGGAGATGAATTTCTTTGCCTAGAGGCTAAATCAGGAAAACACCAAATTATCCTGCTTTCAGCAATTAATTTCACTGTCTCATGCTGAGTCTATATATGGTATTTGTTGCTAAAAAAAATGAAACATAACTATACATTTAGACTGTGTTGTATACTGTTGTATACTATTTTTACCTTTTAGTAAAGCACCATTTAATTCAAAAATTACCAAAAAAGTTTACATTATACATTGTCATAAAAATCCCACATTGATATATTGCCAAATATTAAATAGAGAAATTAGAAATATGAAAATGAAACAGTAAAATGAACCATTAGGACTTCCTTCTAATTTGTACATTTTTTTCTTTTGACTTGGATTTGAGATGAGACATATCTGTTTTTAACCTGGTAGGTCTAAGAGACAAGTATATAAGAATTTGTTTTGGAGTCCCCAAAACAGCATTTTGAGATACAGACCTCAATTTCCAGCTAAATCCCAGAACGGGGGATAGGATGCCTAGAAACATCAGAAAAATTAGACTGTTATTCTTAGTTCCTTGAAAATATTCTAATATCCTACTCTCAAAAAAACTTTCTAGCCTGTCAGCGGTGAAATACTAAGGGTCACAAGCTTTACCATAGACAGTTATCTTCAGAGTAAAAACAAGCTGAATTGTTTTTACTTTATAAGTTTCCTATCTGCTAACTTCATTGAATTAGTAAAGTACACATACTTTAAAAACATCAAAGGCAGAAATATCATGTAATATATTAAAGATTGTGAGTGTTGCTTCTAAAATCTTCTCTGAAGAAAATGATTTTCTTTTCTGAAAAGCTATTCTCTCCAGACTGAAAATTATTTGTCTATGTGACACTGAAATTCTTTTAATAGAAATTTAATAATGCATATCTCTATCGGTGTATTATTAACCTATAGCTAACTCATTTTTAGAGCTCCCCCCCACACTCTGAACCAAATTTTTTGAAAACACTTGATTCAAATAAGACAGTCTGTATCTGTGCAAGTAGATTTGAGAATATTTCAAATGTGGAATCTCTAACTACTCAATAAATTGAACAAGTATTCCTCCCACCGAGACTCAAAATCGTTTCCTCTTGGAAAGTAAGTTATTTAAATAAGAATAGATATTATTATTATTATTATTATTATTATTATTATTATATTTTGTTGTATCTCACAACGTTAGCCCTACCATACACTTCATAATCTGCTCTCTACATTGACAATGTTTGTCTCTTTCCAATGGTAGCCTGGAAAGGGAAATTATATATTAAAGTGAACTGGATGGCTGCTATCTTACCACCATTACTAGATTCATGACTAGAGTTCTGTTATAGACTTGTGATATGTATATTGTGAGAAAAATCCAAAACTAAAATAAAATCAGACAGCTATTACCTAGAGTGAACAACTTATGTGACATATTCTAAGCCAATTAGATAACATTCTACACCCCTGGGTCTCTGCTGTTCATTTTCCTTCAGGTCCCTAAATCCACCCTTTTTTGCCTTGCTCTGTGTTCTGGGAGCCTGAGTTCTCTGCACTGCTCCACCCAGATTCCTTGACCTCTGATTTCTTTAGAACTGGTTAATGTAAAGGTATTGGAAGACAGGAGAAGAAAGCAGTCCTGTATTGATCCCTTTTCTCCCAGTGTCTCCATCTGACCAAGGTTTGCATATTGGCTGGGTTGTCTTTGGCTACTGCTCCTTTCAAGCTGCCCCTTTTCTGGCCAGATTCTTCTCTAACTAGAATAACCGTATTCACTTCCTTTGGCCCTTCACGTCCTGGGCTGATCACAGCACTTTGCTGTTGAGAGTGTTCTTGTGCCTCTACACTCCGTATCAGTTTCCCAGACTGTCCGTACTTCTGTGAAAGTCCCCTCATTAAAAACGCTTTTGTTACACTGTTTTGAGACTGCCATCAAGTCCTGATATTCTGAGTAACACACTAAACTAGGGACATAAAAAGTTTATAATCTGTATTGAAAGAATACAACTTCAAAGAAAAAGAAAAATAATCATGTTAAGACCATTGCAACTTACGCAGTTTAACACAGACTAGAAAAGCCTCCTACTTATCATTATGAAACCTATAGCTCTTTGACATCAAATGTGGTTCAAACACTTTCAACAAAGTTATGTTTCTCAATGAATCTATTGCAAGTCTCTGTTTAAATACTCACGAATCAGCATTCTTTGCTTACTAGTGAGTTAAATAAAATAGCCCTGGGACTATTTGAGTCCATCCTTTTTTTTTTTTCTAAAATGAAGAATAACTGGACATAAATTAGGTATTTCCATTTTTATACTGAGCACTGAGCGCAATTCTCGTTACACTAATGTAATTCTTTAAACAGTAGTGGTAAAAAAAAAAGTTTGATTTCTGGTCTTACTCACCTGTTAGCATTTATAGTAACTTTGCTGACCATTTTTAAAGCTAATGAACTAGGGTACCTGGGTGGCTCAGTGAGTTAAGCCTCTGCCTTCAGCTCAGGTCATGATCTCAGGGTCTTGGGATCAAGGCCCTCATTGGGATCTCTGCTCAGCAAAGAGCCTGCTTCCTCCTCTCTCTCTACCTGCCTCTCTGCCTACTTATGATCTCACTCTCTCTCCTTCTGTCAAATAAATAAATAAAATCTTTAGAAAAATAAAGCTAATGTTTTTAACTGTGAAACTGGTACACATCATTGGCCTTGATAGTTTTTTTTGTTTGTTTGTTTGTTTTTAGCCATCTTTCTTAGTCATTTCATAGATGTCTTTTCCCTTAAAAGTCAGGGTTATCTCATCTTTAGCATAAAGCAGTTCTGATACTAAAACTGTATAAGCATTGTAGACATAGTCAAGAAGTCATTCAGAAAAATCTGTTTCTTTGCCTTGTAGTCCCCTTATACACACTTTGCATCAAGTAGCATTTAATTTTCTGGCCACTGCTAATTTAAATGACTACAGAAAGCTAATGGGAGGTTATTTGAAATATAGGGAAATTAAAAAAAAAAAACTGTATTATTGAAGCAAGAGATGTTTTAAAATATAACAATTATTCAAGCACTTATTGTAATTCCACGAACTCCCCAGAGTTAATAGATTGTATTAGACCCTTCTCAGAAGTCATGCTTTGTGGCATTTGCTCTTATTTATTGTCCTGGCATAAAGTTCCAGTGGAAGTCAAGGTCACCTTCTATCCCAAAGTTGGTATAATTAGTATCAATTCGGTGTTTCACCAAGCTAACACAGGAGGTTATTAACTGTGTTTCATGTGGAGTGTCAAAGAAGCAAGGGCAGTGCCAGCAATCTTTTCAGCTTCAAAGGCACAGCTCATAAATTTAATTCACTGGATAGTAAGAAAGATACAACCAGTTTAGTTTATTAATTATTTTAAAAATAATTTTAGAGACATTCTGGAAATACATTTATTCATATATGTAGGCTAAGCTTTTAAAATATAAATCAGATCATCCTCTTAATAATAAGTGACAGAAGTCTTGGTATTCTATAAGTGATGTGTTTTTTGGAATATCATAAATGTGGAAATTTTTAATTTAATATTTGTATGTATATTCATATTATATAAAGATGAATTCCAGAAAATGGAACATAGTCTACTAGGGAACATTTTCTTTTCTTTCTTAGGTGCCGTTTTGTAGGAAGTGTGTATGCGATTGGTGTATATAAAATCTAGGATTTTACCATAATATCAATTAAGACTCTCCTACATTGACTGACGTAAAAACAACAGTAGTAAAACTGTTTATTTAGAAGAAGTATAAACTAAAAGAATAAAGATTTCTGTTTAAATTGATCTAAGCCAAAGAAATAAACAAGCTTAAAATGAAACTCTTAAAAATGTTTGATATTTTAAATTGCACAAACCACAAGAGTGCCCTTAGAAAATAGAATAGAGTATAAGTGTACTGCTTCACTTAATAGGTTGTATTGGAAAGAATATAAAAATACCGTTTTTCCTCAACTATTTCCCAAATGCTATAAAGAAATAGGTAAATATTTAAGAATTTTCAAATTTTCTAGAGTTCCTTTTCATACAAGTCAGAGCCAAATGCTTCGTTTGCTGTTGGAAGTGGTAATATATAACAAGAGATATGTATTCTTGTTTCAAATAAGATCTATAAGAATACAAAAAAATTGCTGGAGCATTCTATGATAGCTTGGAATAACCTAAACTGAAACACTGTCATTATTCAAATGTGTGGGTCCATAGCTGACTAAGAGATGGGAACCTCCAGTCAGCATTGTCTCCCTTGACCAGCTGGTAACATCTCCCTTCCGCATTGGCAACATAATACTGTTAGAAAGGTTCAAAGTGCTCTCAGCTATGGACCATATGTGTTGCTTGCTCTTTCTAAGTAAGAAGCATTTTTAGTAGCCTATTTTCATTATAAGCTATAATTATTCAATATTTAATTTTAGAACTGCATCAATTTCATATAATAATTGTTTTTAAAAAGACTAATGGAAATTTAGCAACACAGCTTAAATGTGGAAACCTGTCTTTTTGCAGATAAGCAGGTCTCACTATATGGACCATCTGGAGACTGAATTATTACTTAATTTTTGCCACTGAAAAAAAAACCAACATATTGACACTTAATTTTTAAAAGCTCACAACATCATGCAAATTTTGTTTTATTACCACCAATAAAACCAGAAACATTTTTAATAGCTAAACACTCATAATACAAGCTCATAAACAACTTCTTGATTTGCACACTTTGGGATTTAACTGTGTCTAGATGATATATTTTACCATTACAAATGCTCTATTTGAGTGCATTTATAGTGACTAACTCAGAGCTCTAATGTTTATACTCCATTTATTCTTTCTCAGTGCTGGCTTTTTCTTTCATTCTGTTAAACATTTATGATTTCGTATTCCATTTTCTAAAGTTTCTACACCAAAAGGGAAGGAGGTGACACATTAATAAAACCAAATAAAAAATATAGACCAAACTTTCTTTGATATAAAGGAAATAGAGAATAGAAACAGAGGTCAGATCGTTATTGCTTTTAAACCTTATTTAATTAAATAGATGTTTCACACAGTGGTTTGGAGGATACATGTATGCACATTGTGTTTATTTTACTTTATTTATTGTTTTTGAAGCCAGAAAAGGAAACAACAATCAAGATAAAGAAATCTGCATACAAAAATACTATTTTGTAATCATCATTTGAGGCCACTGTAGTTCATTAAAAATGACCATATTAAGTATGTGTGGAATTTTACAATTTGTCTCTATGATGGCGCAAAGTAAATAGTTCAGCAACATTTTTTTTTTGGCCATATTTAACCTTCTGTTAATGAATTTTGTTTTAAAAGTCACTTAGATTACTTCAAGAAATTTGCAGAGAAGAAAGTATTTATTAATATCTTTTAGACAGTAATAATTTAGGATTATACTTAATGGTCAAACAGGTCCCTAACTTCATTTACATTTAAATAATTAAGTTTTATGTCATATGATTTAAAAGTGCAATGGAAGTTTTGTTTCATATGATTTAAAAGTGCAATGGAAGTATATGGGCTAAAAGAGCTATGGTGTATCCTAAAATTCATCCTATTCTACATAGATGATCTAAAATATTTCACTTAATATTACATTTTTAAACATAAATTCCAAAATTAGCATGCTATTTAATAGTGAAGAATTGAGAACCTTCAGTGGAAAAGCCTGACATTAAGCTTTTGATTGTCAAGGTATCCATTTCTGTTTTTCTTTTTTTAAGATTTTTATTTACTTATTTATTTGAGAGAGAGAGAGAGAGAGGAGCAGAGAGAAAGGGACAAGCAGACTCCCTGTTGAGCAGGGAGCCCCACTGAGGGCTCTATCCTAGGATCTGGGATCATGACTTAAGCCAACATTTGACAGACTGAACCACACAGGTGCCCCCTCAAGGTATCTATTTTAAAAGACATCCTCTTGAATAGACATATTGGCTGCAGTAGGGCATAGCTGCTAGCCAAACAACAAGATAAGGAATTTGGGGACCCCACCTGTGAAATTTCCTTTCAGAAACCCTTGGATAGCTCAGGTAACTGACTATGTTGAGTTACCCCACTTCTTCCTTCTTGCGCCTTCATTCCCTCTCTTATGCTTCAAATTCACCAAACAGTGATCCCCCAAAACCTTTAGACACTCTAATAAAGACGGAGTGCCAGGTCCATGCATGGTCTCTCTCTTTCTGTTTGTGACCTCATTGTGCGGCCTTCCAGGAACTGATTAATAAATCTTGTTGCTCAAAGTTTCTAATGGTTTCTTGCTAAAATGTATCCTGAGCTCATAATAAGAACCACAAAAGTCAGTTCAGTCACAATATTGGGCCAGGTGGAGTAAATGTCTGTGGGGGCTCCTACAAGTATTAGGGGCCCACCCAGGACAGTACCTCAGGCATTCCTATCTGAAAGCATTACTATCAATAGGCTGCAATCAAACCATCTTTAAATTTTGTGAGTTTGGTCATTATTATTCTAGTTGTAGATAGTTTGATAATGGTCAAATTCTTAAATTTTCTAAAAGATAGTCCTTGTTTTTGTTGAGCTATGCCATGCTGAAGTAAGGTCCTATTGCAATTAGCCTCATTATAATAAATAAACTGGTTAAGATTACTAGACAAATGATGAAATTCTATTACTATAAAATTAAGTCTAATGCAAACCCAAATCTATATTTGAACTAATAACCCATTTAAATGTTTATAAAGATAGACTATATAACAATTTCACCATCAAGTTTGGAATTATGTTTCCTCATTTGGTGTATTGAAATGCATAAAGTATTTGAACACACTCTAAGTATTAGGACAGGAAATATATCAAATTTTTTATATCTTCTCTTTATATCTATTATCTCATTTTTGTATTTGAAAGACATTAACAGTTTTGCAGAGCCAGAAACAGCATTTAGGAGTTTAGAATTTTTTCTCTCTTGATAAATATAAAACATTCACTTATAAATACTAATTTTAAAAATAATCATAAATAGACATAACCACTGATATATGTCATTCTCTCATAATAAATTTTTAAAATTTTTCAATACCTTTATATTGTTATCTGTAAAGTGAGGACACTAAAGATTCCTACAGTATGTCATAATTATGAAATTAAAGCTCTATGACATGTTCAAAGTGAAAAAGTTTTCAAATTAAACACACCATGCTAAAATAATATTAATATTAGAAATTACATCAGGTCATTTGGAACCATTTCATAAATGATCACATTTAACTCATTAACATTTATCACAGTGATTCAAAAGAAAAACAAACACAAGAAACCTTTGTGAGAGAATATATGTCATGTGAACTGAATTATAGGGTTAATTAGGCAACTAGATTAAAAAAAAAAAAAAAAAAAACTGTAATTTCCAAAAGTAAAAATTAAAATGCCTTGTAGGAATGGCCTTTTGTAATGAAAAAATTGTAAAAGATCTATAAAATGTCCTATTTTAGATATATGAAATAAATCCAGAATAAATTTATCAACTATTCCTATATTCATGGATAGATAAATTCTATATGCTCTAAAAACATTTTATCTAATTTTTCATATAATCAATAAAAATTGGAGTTAGAAGTATTCAGTAACTAACACCAAAAAAACTGCCAGAGTTGTGTGTGTGTGTGTGTGTGTGTGTGTGTGTGTGTGTGTTTATGGTCATATATAATTTCAGTAATTGAATAATACAACTATAAACACATTTGTTTTACTAAAAAGAACTGAAAAATAATCCTATTATACACTGAGTGCTGATTATGTTATAGATTATGCTGATTATGTTATAGATACTATCTGATCCTCAAGACAACCTGGAATTAAGTGCTTCTATCAAGTGTTTCTCATTTCTCTGGTCAAAATGCTGAGACTCAATTTGATTCATTGTCTAAAACTAAAGAGCTTGTACACTTGATCTTAGCCAAAAGACAGAGAAGACTTTGTAAATGGAAGAACCAAAACTCACACCCCAAAATGACTCCAGGGCACATTTTTTTTCCACATCTTGTCCAGAACTGCTTAAGTGTGCTGGCTTTTCCATGCCTTAACACCTCTATTTGCAACAAGATGGTGCTAATTGCTAGCTTTCATTCCATATGGTTGAAGCTCCTCTTGTTCCTAACAGAAATGCATTTTATATATAAACTGAAGAGCTGTGAAAATTCTCAAGGCTGTGGCTGAAGATTTGAGGAGGTTCTTCTGTTTTATTTCACCTTGATTTCTAATACAGCCACAGACATGATTCTTTAAATGTATTTTAAATTGGATGTTTACCATATCTGAGGATGGGAAACTTAGTAGCAGTGAAAGAGTGTAAATGGAGGCATGGATGGTGATTTATTTGCAGTCACTTATTAAATATATAGATAGGTAGGTAAATGTTATAGTTTATGAAATTTGAATAAATAACATTTAAACCTAATAAAATCAAATAAAGTTACTTTACTTTGGATTATTAAATGAAATGGATGAAACAGTAAGCTTAAAAAATGCAAGAATAAAATATTCAGTTCTCTATAGTTCTCATTTTTTCTTAGGCAATGCATTCTTATTACAAATCTTTTTTAACTATAATTTTGAAATGTCTTTTCCTAATTTATAAATAAATGAATTGCATTTAAAGTAAATTGCATCTGAAAACCCTAATAGGCAGTAAACAAATAAAGGAATACCATACAACTTAAGAAAGATAGTGTACACAATTCACAACAATGTAAAAACTGGTATAGAGCTTCCTCAAAAAAAATTTATTTTATTTTTTTTATTTGAGAGGGAGAGATAGAATATGGGAGGGGAGGGACAGAGGGAGAGAGAAAGAGAGAATCATAAGAAGGCTCCATGCCCAGTGCTGAGCCCAGTGGAGGGCTTAATCTCAGGGTTGTGAGATCGTGACCTGAGCAGAAATTAAGAGTCAAATGTCATCCAGGCACCCCAGAGCTTCCTCAAAAAATTAAAAATAGAAAAAAAAAAAAAAATTAAAAATAGAAATATCATATGATCTAATAATTCTACTACTGAGTATTTGCCCAAATAAAATGAAAAAAAAACTTACTCAAAAAGAAATACACACTCCTATGTTTATTGCAACATTATTTATAATATCCAGGATATGGAAAGCATCCACTGATAGATGAATGGATAAGGAAGATGTGGTATAAACATGCACACATACGAACATACATACACACATGAATATTACTCAGCCATAAAAAAGGACATTGTGCCATTTGCAACAGGGATAGACCTCGGGGGTCTTATGCTAAGCAAAATAAATCTGACTGAGAAAGACAAATGCCATATGATTTCACTCATATGTGGAATATAAAAAAATGAATACAACAAACAAAAAGCAGAATTAGACCTATAAATACAAAGAACAAACTGATGATTGCCAAAAGAGAAGAGGGTGGTGGGTGGGCAAAATGGGTGAAGGGGAGTGGGATATTCAGGCTTCCTACTTATGGAATGAATAGGTCACAGTAATACAAGGAACAGCATGAGGAATACAGTCAATGATATCATAATACCACTGTATGGTGACAGATGGTAGCACGCTTGCGGTGAGCACAGAAAAAAATATAAACTTATCAAATCACTATGCTGTACACTTGAAATTAACATAACATTATATGTCAACTGTACTCAAATTAAAAATTAAAAAAGGTCCTAGCTCTGATGAACTTCAGATTCTAGTCTCAATGGAAATGGAAATTAAACAGATAAATATATAAAATAATTCACAACAATGTTTATCTATTGATGGAGTATTCCACTCCCTCAAATATGGACTAGGATATTAACGATACAGGTGCATTTGGTGATTTTCCCAGTGTTCAGTGGCTTGGTGAAATGAGAGAGAAAAGTAGGCATCAGACCAACATTTAATGTAAATGCTGCTTTCTTCCTTTATACAAAATAACTACTATGAATTGTCTAACTTATAAAATATATTTTCTTTCTCCATAGTTTGGTGCCATTTGAAAAATACCTTCCAATTATTAAGTAAAAATAACAGAGAATGGGCGCCTGGGTGGCTCAGTCATTAAGCGTCTCCTTTCAGCTCAGGTCATGATCCTGGAGTCCTTGGATAGAGCCCCACATCAGGCTCTCTGCTCAGTGGGAAGCCTGCTTCTCCCTCTCTCACTCTTTTTGCTTGTGTTTCCTCTCTAGTTGTGTTTCTCTCTGTCAAATAAATAAAATATTTTTAAAAAATAACAAGAAATGTTGTGTGTCTTCTGTGATGTTTATAATGTTCTTCTGCAGAAAAGATTAATTCTTTACCACTTTTAAAGTCCATGGTGTAAAGTATATGGAACATTTTAGGAAACCTATAAAAAGTGAATTTACTAGAAAAAGTAGAAAATTGATTGCATTTTAACTGGCTGGTTCGGATGCCATAAGTAAGATTCCACTTAAGATGAATTTGAAAAAATATAAAATATGTTATTAAACACCTCACTGTGAAATAAAACATTTTTGTCTGATTTTATTCTAAAATATGTATATGCATATATGCTCAGAAAGGGCATGACTATTTATCCTTCATTGAGCACAGACACTGGTTACTTGGGGAGGATGCATTAATTTAATTGCTAGTGATTTTAGATAAAACATGTTTAATTTCCATAATCGTACTGCCTGGCATGACCCCATATATATAACAAGTCCTCAATAAATGTTTTTGAAGAAGGAAGGATTAATTGACCTTTAGAAATTTTTTTTGTTATAAGTAGATCTTCAAAAAAAAAAATTAAGTCAATGTCACCATCCTTTTCCATCAAAGTGATTTGTCTGTAAGAGTCAGAACTTAATATTACCATAGAGATTTTGTTAGCATACACTAATTGTTTTTCACATAAATTGCTATTTGGAAAAATATTTGGAAAAATAATAAATCAAGGCAAAGTAAAAATTTAAGTACTTTTCATTTCATATAATATCACAAAGAGTATTTTTTACCTTTTTTTCATTTTTATTACTTTTCCTCCATTTCCATATAAATTGTTACGAGGAAGATCTTTAAATTCTTCTTACTTATAGATTTAGCTCAAATACAGTTTATTTAATAATACTAAAATAAACAGAAATTTTTGAGAAATTCGTATAGCTATTATTATCAAACCTCAGTTATCAATCATGTATCACATAATAGAGTTGACATGATTAATAAACTAATAATTATCTGATATCAAATACTTCCAGAAGCAAAAGAATAATACTATGATAACTGTTACATCAAAGCTAGCAATTCAATTTAACTTTGCAAATTAATAAAATCCCAAGGAAAACAGTCTAATTGGACAACCTTTACAAGTGAAGGAAAATAATCTTAAGCCAGTACTTAGTACAACTTTAACATATATTAATGTAAAGTCCCCATGATTTCAAGTTAAATTGTTAAGTTTAACACATATTAGTATAACCAACATAACACAAAACATGTATAAATACAAAAAGACAGACTTAAATAAGACAAATTCTCTTTGATCACTGCTTATGCAAAAATTAAGTTTAAAATCTGTTTTCCTATACTGCATTCACATAATTCATTTCATTTCTTCATCATCTACTAATCACTTAATGACTTCTCAGGAATGCTTTCTTTTATTTCTGAACTGTAATGCAATTATTTTTTGCCTTTAAAGATTACTTCTATTTCTTCAAGGTTGCTTTCCTTAAGGCAAGGATATTTATTAATAAACCAATACCAGAAATTACTCACAGAGCCAAATGAATTCTTATCATCTGGGACAGCTTTACCAATATTCATTTTTAGAACATTCTGTTAGTAGACTAAACAGATCTACTCAGAGAATCACTTTAGGATGACACGTTGAGTATTTACTTAAAAGTTCTATGTGGTGAATAGTTTATAATGATCCTATAAATTACGCCAGTTTTTAGATCACATTCAACACTGTGGGTATTTTTAATCCAGTGGCAGAAGAATAAGTTATTAACATTAAACAAAAGATCTTTAAAAAACAAAAGCTACCTTTGCAACCTTGAACATCTTATTTCTTTGCTTACATTTACAAGACAAGGCAAAAAGAAAAAAAAAGTGCCCTATGTTCACATTTAAATTTGCTTAGTGTTTGCTCCATATATTTTTAACCTATATTCTGGAATATTTTCATAATCCTCATAAGTGGCACTAAAAAATTAAAATGCACAAAATTGCCTTATATTCTATTCTGATAACCTTAACTGATAGTAATTTAAGTGACTTAATTGTTCTTATAATTAAGTAAAATTGGATCTCAAATTTTCTACCCTTTTAGAAAACCTTTAAAGCTTCATTTACTGTGTTTTCCAGGCCATAACAAAGAAGCATACTGTACCTCTTACGCTGCTGGTTGTTGCAGATGTGGTTGGGCTGGTTGTTATGACTACAGTGGTTGTGACTGTTGCAGTGGTAAGGGAGGGGATGATAGTAGTGGGAAGCAAAGTGTTGGGAACATCTGGTGAGTGGAAAAAAACAAAATATAAAACAAAATCATATCATGCAAACAAAAGAGAAACACAAATGATTCAAATTATAAATACATAGGTCTTATTTAGGTTGAACTTTAACAGGCTTACACACATTATCAGGTACAAAACTGGCTGTACCACACGGTTCTTGTCATTTTTTTTGTTCACTTCTTTTTCCTGCTCCCACACAAAGCAAACATTTGGAGCCATGTCTGAGAATAAGCAGATTGTTTGTAATATTTAGAGTGAAATTTAAAATGACAAGAATTTATTTGTTCACTGAGTCATTTAAAAAGTGTGACATGCAGTAGCAAAATACAAACAGGTAAAACAGAAAATGACATGCTTTGTCAAAGAAGTAAACAAAGAAAAACACAACAGAAATAAACACAAATAACACCACCATATAAGATTAAAGGAATGTTAATAATGGATGAGTATATGCATGTTAAATGCTTTTTGATTTTTTTCTTTTAGGAAAACTTAATGGTAGGAAATAAGATGACAGCAATCTTTAGAAACAAACAGAAAAAAAGAAGCTAATTGTTATTATTATTACTTTGCTTTTCTTTTTCTCACAAATGATGTTAATGTATAGCTTAGAGTCTTGCAGATCTTACCCTGATTAGCTGGTAACGCCTTCTAACAATTTTGCAGTACCTAGGAGTCTTTAACAAGTATTGAGTCAACTAGCATGGAACCCAATATTCTGAAAGGTTTATGATTTATTTTATTTGGCATACATAGGAGAGGTGATTGAACATAGACTTGAACCATAATATTCAACCCCAACCCATAATTAGTCAAAGTTGCCGAAAGTTAACACTAGATTCCAATAGAGAAAACATAATAAACAGAAAGAATAACTTAGAATTTTACACCAAAATCTTCCTTTCATTCAAAATGCTCTGAAAATTGGAAGAGCAGGGTAGGAAACACTAAAACAATGTAGCCAGTGTCAAGCTATAGAACCTCAGTAAGAGTCTCAAAAAGTCAAACCTTGTCTCAAGTGGATAGGCATATAATTTACACAGTGAGGAAATGAGAAACAGTTCACAAATTACCTATAATTACTGTGCTGGGGTTTGATTTCAGATGTTTGCCACACAGTCCCTGTATATTCAAAGTGTTTGACAGATTATTTTGCTGTTAAAAGGCTTCCTGTCATTCTCTCAGCTAAAGTCTTTGAGTCACACCAAAAATTTTCTAGGTTTTTACTTCTGATAAATTAGCCCTCCTCAGTCCTCAGACTTGAACCTGCTGTATTTTCTGCACTGGAGACATCCGAAAACAGTAGGAGCTTGCTCTCTTATCTTGCGTATTGATGTTTATACCTGTTTTTCAACAGGGAAAATGCTTCTTAGACAGTCAAATTAAGAAAACAACCTTCTAAAAACTCAATGGTGCTACATTAATCACTGGAGGAAATGGTACTGCCTCGTGTGCGATTACCATGATCATAAAACAGAACTGACTTTAACAACATTATGCACTGAGTAAATATTATGTATATGTGCACAAATATCTCCAATTTACTAATTGTTGTAATGCTTTCTTATTTTCATGGTAAGCTGTCCTAAATGGTTTAGGCAGGCTGGAGGTAAAAGAAAGACATTTTCTAAATAAAAAGAAAAAAAAAACACATGAGCAATTTTAATTTTTTATTATGCATACCTAAAATAGAAAATAATACATTCTTCATCGGCTAGTAGAATCTTTTGCTCATTAGGATCTTAAAATATATGTATTTAATTTATGCAAAAGTAAATGTCTTACAGGGCTATCAAGTACAAGAACATATAATGGTATTAGCCCTTTAAATCTCCACATAAAGAAACTGATACTACCAAACCTAGCAGAGATGAAAAAATAGCAGGTTATTTGCTATCAGACAGAGTTAAAATAAGATTCTGTTAGATTTGAAAAGCAGCCTTTCAAAATCAGCTAAATATCATTCAGCTCCTAAGAACTGGAATAACAAATAACAGTGTTTGGTAGCATATTTTCATTTTTTAGGTTAGTCAAAAAAACATTATGAGGTCTTTTTTTCTTTATACCATATCAACAAAAAGGAATAATAATACTTCTTGATTTGTTTTGGAGACAGTCTATATATTTTCAGGTACTATGAATATTTTCGTATAAACCAAACAATATCTTTATTTCCTATAATTGTGAAAATGCATGAAACTAAGGGTTTGTCTAAAAATAATAATTAAAGAACCAAAACAAAATGAATGAGGTAGTTTTAATAATGGTTAACCCACTTTAGGAGAATTGTCCTGGAGTCCTTTAAAGTACAGAGAAATAACACTAGAAATCATTATTGGCTCATACTCTGACTCCTGCTTTATCAACCCATCATCCTCTCATCCTTCCCACTTGACTTCATATGTATCTAAAAACAAATCTGCTGAAAAAAATCTGATGGAAAACACCTTGGCCAAATGAAAACTGGACCAAGAAAAGTATCTGTCACATAAGAAATCTCTCCCAGTCACTGTTACATTTTTAATCACTACTAACTTTATTTCATCCTATGGGTTCTGAAACATTTTAAATATTTTCCTTTTTCCTTTTTATGGTACCTTCTTGTTTATCCAATTATTTAAGCTCTATTGTAAAAGAGCAAAATTTGGAATGATCCAAATACTCAACACCAGAAGAATAATCAGAATCAACTGAAATTCAGTAACATAGGATCAGTTGGAATTCTTAGTAAGATCAAAAAATTGTATGATACTTCTCTCTTCTACCTAAACTTTGCTCTGATTTTACTGATGTTAGATTCCACGCTTGACAATTAATCCTTTGAAGGGAAGAACTCTGCCTATTTATTTTAGGATCCTAGCATAATTTAGAAGGTGAATAAATATTTACTGAATGAAGTTGTTCTAGCATAATAAACATATAACATATTTTAGGGGATCTAGAAAACTCCATTTGTTTTGACAGAGTCATCTAGTTAATATAAAACTAAAAGATTTTATTTTTTCTGTTAAAAACAAATATCTCTGTCTTCAATATACATAGACAATGATTATTTTCTGATAGATGATTTTTTTACTGTTTTTTTTTTTTTAGAAGTAAACTCTACCCCCAATGTGGGACTTGAACTCATGACCCCAAGATCAAGAGTCCCATGCTCTACCAACTGAGCCAGCCAGGTGCCCTAAATGAATTTTTAAGACTACAACTTACGGCTTCCTCAATAAATATCATTGCTAACAAAATGAATTATTGTCCAGCTTTCCTGCTACTTTGAAAACAGTGTGAGCCTGACACGAGATTCATGTCCTCCATATCTCCTTATGAATTCTCTTCATTTTCACCTCATTTGAGGCTTTCAGGGAAAGGGTAACAGACCAAGAAGGGTCACTAAGTAAATCTTATTGTGGTCAGTAATAAAAGATCACAACAAATTTATTGAATTATCTATTATTATCTCCATTTAATGGATGAAAGAACTTTGAGATAGAACTTCCTTGTCTCTAAATTTAAATATATATGCATGCATGTGTATATTAGAGCACAGCGAGAATATTGTATTTCATGAGTGTAATGGAGAGGCTTCTCAAACACTTCCATCTCAAGATCATTTATTTCAGTTGCCTGACTACAACTCTTGTCAAAGCGGAAATTAGTAAAAGACTCTGAGCTGCCTTTCTAAGTTCAAACACTCATATCTGATTTTCACTCCTGGTGGCAACATTTGGCACCATTTGGCACCATTTCTCAATTGCTTAAAAGGTCTGGTTTAGTACATTCTCTTTTGGCTTTTTATTTAGATATTGATAGTGAAAATGGGGCTACATTTTCGTAAGGAAACATGACATTAGAAGCACTAGTACCTATCATTTGTCTCATTTTTGAGGTATCTAGAATTTTTCACATCTTTAAAACCATTATACTGTTAATACAAAGTGCTCAATCAAATATAGTACAGGATAGAAAATGCAGGTAGGTCATTTTTTTCCCCTTCCAAGACATATTCATTTTTTTAGGAATAAAAATACATTAATCCACATGCAGAAGAATTATACACATGCACACACACGCACACACAAATAACTGAATCCTGATTTGACATTAATTTACTGTTCATAAAGCAAGATAATCTGTAGTCATATTAATATTTTATGTAATTTATTGAATATGAATTGTCAATTTTAGAAGATCTTAAAATATGTTTTATATTTTAACATTATATTATTAAAGGCTATATGAATATGGGTACTAAGTAACTATACATTTAAAAAATAGAGAAATTGAGTGCCTGGGTGGCTCAGTAGGTTAAAGCCTCTCCCTTCGGGTCAGGTCATGATTTCAGGGTCCTAGGATCGGGCTTTCTGCTCGGGGAGCCTGCTTCCTCCTCTCTCTCTGCCTACTTGTGATCTCTCACTGTGTGTGAAATAAATAAATAAAATCTTTAAAAAATAGAGAAATTAATGGTTTGTGACATAATTTATGAATATCAAAATTCAGAAATGATAACTATATAATAAGATCATCGATTAACTACATGGCATTTCATCTCTGATTTCTGCAATACAAAGATGGGGTCAAAATTTTTATTGCTATTTTCCTTGGAGAATGTCTTATTTGAATCAAATAATATTGAATTTGCCTGAAAAAAAAGTAGTTACAAATAAAATGTTCATAATTTATAATTCACAAAATAAATTAACTGTATTATATATTTCCTAGATGTTAAGGCATAAAGAATGAAGAGTTAGTAATTGATAAAATATGTAGCAGATAAAAATGGTATTTGGGGAAGTGAACAATATAAAACTCTGATTTTATTTGTCTAGATAGTTGTATATCATAGCAATGTCAAGGAATTATTTAAAAGAAAAATAGCATTTTTGATAGGAAACTGAGAAAAGCAAAATTTCCAAGACATGAAAATATTTGCTTACAATTTTACCTACCCAGAAGGAATGAATTACAATAAATTACACTTTTCATGTCAGTTGTAACATATATACTATTTTCCTGAAAAGGAAAATTCAGGAGTATTTCAATAATGTCAGACAGAACTCCAGATTTAGTCAATTGTACAACTGCATATTAGTGCAAAGTCTAAGTAGGTAGCCAAAGAGTTATAAGTGAGCAAATGCTGGGTTACAAATAAATGTGGTGTAAATAGTGTAGATTACTTCTGTAAGGACCTACTCACTTGCAGAAGCACAATTTCAGCTCACACAACAAAGCTGTTGAATCAAAAAACTGAAATCCATGTACAGGGACCATGGCTAAAGTTTGTTATAACCAATTAATCAGCCCATCATCTTTCCTAATCAACCCGCTTGATTCTACCATGAAGAACTCTAAACTGCCTCCACCATTGTTGTTAGGCACCTCATTGGAATAAGAGGGACTAGAACTCCTCTGAGTATATATACCTGGCCCCTTTTCTTTATTCTTTATAGTGCTAAGTTAACATAAGCAAAGAAGCTGAAGTCTAGCACAAGAAAACATGTGCCCCTGACATAAGCCTTTCCCCAAATTCTAGACTCAGTTCTTGCTATTCCTCTCTTTACTGCCACGTTCTCAGAGCCACATCCTGTTCCCTGACATTAATTATTACATTTCTTGTCTTTTAAGTTTAGTTAAATATAATCACATCTGTAAAGCATTACCCAACTCTGCAGAGTTAGTATCTTCCTTCAGAGCACCTTCAACGCACTTAGCACATGTTATACATTATGTTACCATTTTATTTATATATCTATCTCACCAATTAACTTCAGGCTCAGTTGTTACAAGTCAACATGTTTTCATTTTTTAAAAATATTATTTTGCCATGGGACAAGTTTACTGTGACTCATTTCCCCCATATTTTCCAATCTCTTTCCCTTTCTTGGTATACCTAGTAAAATGCTACTCCCAAATTTCAGCCTGATTTGCATCTGCTCAGTGAAAACTTCCTTAACCAACTGAATATCAACTGATTCCCCTTGTCTCTGACTATCCATCTTTTCTTCTTCTTCTTCTTCTTCTTCTTCTTCTTCTTCTTCTTCTTCTTCTTCTTCTTCCTCTTATTCTTATTCTTATTCTTATTCTTATTCTTATTCTTATTCTTATTCTTATTCTTATTCTTATTCTTATTCTTATTCTTATTCTTATTCTTATTCGATGAGTTTATGTATTGCTTCCCTCACTATCTTTCTGATACCCCAATGACAACAATGCTCTACATTCATGGCTGACCACTATGGGAACAACTGGAGTTATGGGCCTCTCACTAGCTCTATGTCTCTATTTCTCTCTCCCAGTGGAGGGTAAAATACATGTGTGATGCTATAACAAGATTTTTAAAATTTATCTGTTTACATAACCAATTAATATACTCTATTATTCTAACTTGTTAATGATAAACTATACAGTACACAGACTATATACCAAAGCTCTTCACGAAATCAGTGGTTGAAAACATGGAGGCTATGATATTTATTTAGCACTAACATTCATTGCTTGCATTTTACTTTTTCACAAGCCAACAAGATGATAAGATAACAAAGAGAACAGAATAATGATAACACTTCTCTGCTTTCTATAGGTACCTAGTTCTATGCTTTGAATTTGGTACTTTATAAATAATGCTTCTACTGGTAGTAATGACAATGATGTCAGTAGATAGGTAATAGTATCATTTTTAATAACATCAATCAGTAATTGAGCCTTATTCATGGTTAATTTGTGCAAAAAAATTTCCCTCCTTATTACCATTTATGAGATTTTTTTAAAGAAATTTCTACTAAGAGTCAAGGCTAAATGATTAAGAAAATTAAAATGCAGCACACTGAAGAATCTTATATTCTGAATGCAGGTTTTCAATGTTTTTAAAAGTGTTAGAGCTCTAAATCATATCATCCAATTCAAATAATATAAAGCACCCTTTTTAATCACATCCTAATGAAGAAATTAAAAAAAATGCAACCACATTTTGTTACTGGAGCTTATTAGAGCAGAGCAGATCCTGTATAACCTTGTTAAAATGAAATCAGTTCCAAGAAGCACTGTATACAATAAATTGAAGAATGGTGTAGCACCTTTTTCCCAATAACAAGCTTTTCAGGTTATAGGTATGTTCTGTTCTCTACAAATGCAGTGTACAATAATTTCTAACTTGTCAACCTGTTTTGTTTTCTGGCAGTTTCTCTTTTTAAAAATGGCATTCTAGCCCATTCAGAATGGATTTTCTAAGCAAAATTAAGCCTAAAGAGTCCCAGAAGCCCAAGCTGCCTGTTTCTCTCCAAGGACTTCTGTTCAATAGGGAGAAAAATTGCTACCATTTAGTCTGGACTCCATACGTCTGCTTTCTTTCAGCTTTATGTCACTAACTCCCCAGGGTAGTCCAAGGGTAATCAAGAGTGAGTCCAAACCAAGGATTATTAGTGGAGATACAGAGGAGTCAGAACTCAACATATATTAGAAGTATGAAGGTAAGAAGTATCTTTCTGAAAGAAGCTATTCACATTTCCTAACCTTAAAAATAATAGGGCATTCTTAACCTTCTGATAATTGCACTGCCATTGGAAGTAATTGTAAGAGGAAAAATGTACTGTATTTGCTTTTTTACCTGTGCAGAGAAGGACGTTTATCTGCTCCCATTATGTTCAGCTCCATGGAGCAGCCTATTTGGATTATAGCATAAGAATGGATAACAGCACCAAGGCTCGCTCTTAAATGACAACCATGGGGCTGACAAGGCCTCAACTTGCCCATGCATGCTTTCTTCTCAAGAGCCATATGGTAACCTCATCTGCTTCAAAAAAAGGAACCCTTTTAAAAATTAGATTTGAATGAATCCCTTTTCATCCCTCTCATAGCTTCCACTGGCTTCACATACTAAATGGAAGCCTTATGCAATAAAGAAAAAAAAAAGCTGTTTTTTAAAAAATGAAAAGTACTGCAATTTTAAACTGTAGGTGGTAACCAACAGTTCCATGTAATTACAAGAGAGATTTATGAATAAAATCAGTCTGTTGTTTAGAAAAATGTATGCATTTTTCTTTTAAAATATTCCTTCATATTCCAAACTGACAAAAGTAAAGCAAAATTTAAAGTAGGAAAAAAAAATCCTTCCAAGTGGATGATCCTGTGTTACTTAGCTCCCCCTATTTCAATATGAAGAGCTCTTTCTTAAAAGTACTTTGCCAACAAGTACTCAGATGATTTGGTCAAATACTTTAAGTTCTGTGAGGATGAAAGTTGTCTTTGGGGGAAGAGTTCTGTCACAGGTTAGAGAAAAACTCAAATCAAAGATGAATACACACAGGAGACACACAATCTAGGAGAAAATACTGATTGAGAAATCCAGATACCGACCTGCATGCCCCAAGTTTGGAGTTCTAACAAGAAGCAAAGTGTTTCCTAAACTCACAATAAATTATTAAATCAACTGGTTCCCACCTTGGGATTTAGTCTTACAGAGTGATAACCTTCCCCAAGCTAGAGACATTTAAAATATGCTTGTAATAAGAAAATGAGTACTTTACCAAAGTAAAGCATTTCTAACTACAGAACTTCATATTTTCATGACTACATCTCTTGGAATATTCCAATTAAAGAAGGGACCCTGAAAACATCTCTAAAGTTGCATCATGGTGAGACACAGGAGTGAAAACTATAGGGAGTGTTTATTTCTTATAGGCTCTGTAGTGTGGCAGCACTTATATATAGTAGATGCTTAAGGAAGATTTCCTGAAATCATAAAATATTAGCTAGTATAGCACTGTGATAGAGATTTTCAGAAAAAAATTATATGTGTCCAGAAATAAATATTATCTTTATAAGTGATGTTATAGACTTCCAAAGAACAAATCCAATTTCTAGTAAGCAATAATGACAGAATTTTACAAAAAAAAATAACAGACGTGTGAAATCAATTGCATAAATCTTGTAATTTCTATGATTGCTTTTTTCTTTCCTTTTTTTTAAATTTAAATTTAATTAGCCAACATATAGTACATCGGTAGTTTCTTTTTTTTTAAAAGATTTTATTTATTTGACAGAGAGAAACACAGCGAGAGAGGGAACACAAGCAAGGGGAGTGATAGAGGGAGACGCAGGCTTTCCGCCAACAGAGAGCCTGATGCAGGGCTCCATTTCAGGTCTCCCGGATCATGACCTGAGCCAAAGGCAGTTGCTTAACCAACTGAGCCACCCAGGCGCCCCACATTGGTGGTTTCTGATGGAGTGTTCAGTGATTCATCAGTTGTGTATAACATCCAGTGCTCATCACATCACTTGCCCTCCTTAATGCCCATCACCCTGTTACTCCATCCCCCTACCCACCTCCCATCCAGCAACCTTTAGTTTTCCTGGAGTCAGGAGTCTCTCATGGTTTGTCTCCCTCTCTGATTTCTTCAAATTCAGTTTTCCCTCCCTTTCCCTGTGATCTTCTGCACTATTTCTTATATACTCCATATAGTTTCAGTCAAATGTGGAATTTCTATGATTTCCACTAAAGATATTAATTATTTTTAAAAAAGATTTTATTTATTTATTTATTTGACAGAGAGAGAGAGAGAGAGAGAGAGAGAGAGAGAGATCACAAGTAGGCAGAGAGGCAGGCAGAGAGAGAGGAGGAAGCAGGCTCCCTGCTGAGCAGACAGCCCAATGTGGGCCTCAATCCCAGGACCCTGAGATCATGTCTTGAGCTGAAGACAGAGGATTTAACCCACTGAGCCACCCAGGCTCCCAATGATATTAATTCTTCTATACACAGTTGTAGATTTTGTACACGGCTTAACTGTTTAAGACACCATATACATACGGATTGCCAAATAAATACATCTCTGTACATCATTTCTTTTCCCAATATGAGATGAAACCTAAAGGTCTTGATTTTGGTGACCAAAGAGTGAATATCAGTTTCCCTAATTTTGCTCAAAAGTCAGGACAGTATACAGAAGTCAGGGCAGAGTACATAGGCACACATATATATGAATACATGTGGATATGGGTGTTTATGTATATATGTATGTATATACCTATATTTTACTAAAGTTTATTCTGTTGAAAATACATGGAGAGAAAAAAAAGATAGGGACATATAGAGAGGGACAAAGAAATATTATAATCCTTAAAAATATTTATTAATTGCTTATTATTTAGAAGGGATTGTTCTAAGAGCTAAAGACAGAGAGATGAATGAGACTCATAAGATCTCTGCTTTCAAGAGAGTCATAATCTACTGGGTGGATATAAAATATATTCACATGTACAGACACACACACACACATATATATAATATCTATATAAACATAAATGTATACATATATATGTATATATACACATTTATAAAATCAAATATACTAATATACAACTAAAATACCAAATAATGTTAAGTGAGTTGCAGAGAATTAAAATTAAGTAATGCATGATTGGGGCATTTTTGATTGGACAAAAATGTGGACAAAATGATCTCTCAGAAGATTCATTTAATCAAGATCTGAATGATAAGAAATGATTCTTGCAAATACCCATATTTGTGGCAGAATACCTTGTACTTCCTGGACAAGCATTCTGGACAGAGACAAACTTCCTTTTTTTTTTTTTTTTTTTTTAATATTTTTATTTATTTGACAAAGAGAAACACAGCCAGAGAGGGAACACAAGCAGAGGGAGTGAGAGAGGGAGAAGCAGGCTTCCTGCCGAGCAGGAAGCCCGATGTGGGACTCGATCCCAGGTCTCTGGGATCATGACCTGAGCCGAAGGCAGTCGCTTAACCAACTGAGCCACCCAGGCGCCCCAGAGACAAACTTCCTAAAGAGAGAATGATCTTGATGTCTTATAGAAGTTGAAAGAGGACCAGGAAAACAGCAGTGATTGGGTAGAGACTGATGAGATGTCTCATATGCATGTAGTGGCATAATATGCAGGGTTTAGTAAATGAGGCTAATAGGATTTGGGTTTTACATTAAGTGTGATGAAATGACTTTAGAAAAATTTAAATAGGGGAAAGACATAAAGGAATATGTATTTAAAATATTTATATATTACAGCCATGTGAGAAAGAGATCATAGACATGGATGTCTCTCTAGCCTAGGCTAGAGAGAATAAAGGATAGAAGTGGGCATACTGAACACATGGTTTGGAAATAGTGTCAACAGAACTTGCTGATGAATTGGAAAGAAAGGTAAAGAGGAGTTAAGGATAGTTCTTAGATTCTGGAATTAGCGCATGATGTATTGTTGCAATGTTAGTAAAAAGTACATTGTGAGAAGCTAAAAAAGCAGGTCTTATTAGAGATCTGTATTTTCTAGGTGGGTGTTTTATTTCTTAAAACAAATGCCCAAATTCCCCCCATGGACTTGAATATTGCTTCAATTCTCTAACGAATGACCCAATTAATGCTCATATGCGTGCACAGAAGAGCTTTATACATTTTTGTAAAGCTACAACCTAGCTTTATTTCCACCTTAAATAGTCTAGAAGACTGAGTGCCATGGATTATCTATTCTTCTGTTTACTTCACTTGAACTGATAGAAAAGATTTTGTATAAATAGTGTAACAAAAGATATTTAAGTTGCTAAAATTATTGGGTGGTGAACTCTTCCCCATTCAGGCAGGAATGAGGGTTTTCCCCATGGATGGGTTAGCCAGTGCTCTGTGAAGTTCAATAGAAACATTTACTTCACAATGGCAGAGTGGTATCTTTGAATAAAATTTTTACTCTGAAAAGTAAAACCTTAATTTATCCAATTAATGCTCATCTTAAAACAAAGAGATGTAATTAAAACTCAACTCTATATTCAGTATGCCTGCACATATGCAACCTTTTAAATGTTTTATAATGAAACAGTGCTCCTGACTCCACTATTTGATTCCATTCCTCTTCTCTCTGCAGAGTTCAACAGCACATTCATCCAGTCAGTGGTATGCCTTTCTCACAGACATCACAGTTCTTCCTGCTTTATTCATGTCCAGAATTGATATGTTTCATATCAGCGATTAAGGAAGGTACAGTTCTAAGACTCATCCAACTAGTTTACTGTCTGCAAACCCTCAACCAGAGATGAGAGCAGCAACCGTATGGCTCTTCCATTAGTACACTGTTTGTTGCTCCTTACGGATGTCTTTTCTCTCCTTTTCTTCCTTCACAGTGTATTTTCCCATCTATGCTTCTAAAGAAAGTTTCTCCAAAGGAAAAATGCTCATTATAAGTACACAGAATTAATTTACCAACTGGTAGGTCTGTTTCCAAGTGAGGGAACAGATTTTAGCTGAATCTCTTTTAAATATTTACTAGGCTGTGCATCTGTCCATAATCCAGTCTACTCTTTCTCACTGTCCACCCACCCATATGAGCTCAATGATTCACTCTTTTGGTTCCACAGTGACCTGTATCACCTGGTTAACATTACAACTAAGGGGAAAAAAATCATGTAGCCTCTCATTGTTTCTAAATGTTTCATTGCAACATAAATTGTAATAGTAAATGTAGAGGTTACTGTCAGCTTTTTAGACTAGTTACATATTCACTAGGAAGCATTGAACTGCATTTTTCCTTTTCATGCGATGAGCATTTTCAATAGTTTTCAAATCATTGATAATCATGACATGAATATGTATAATATATACGGTTAGACTAGAAATATATGTATTATAATTGTGTTTGCTTAGTTCTATGGTAAGATAAACTTAAAACAAGTTTAGCGTATTAGTTTATGATGTTCCTACTCTGTTTCATAATTATTACCCCATTCACCTGTACATGCTTTAATTATTTTGCTCAATTTAGAACCAGGTACTAATAATCCTAAAGCAATTGAATTTATATCCTACACCCTAATGAAATATTTGAAGGAAATGATAGATGACTCGGAAATGTTTGCTAAAGTGAAAGTTCACTCTCATAATTCAATTTTTATCTCTCCCACAGTAAGCAAATGAAATGAAAGGGAAAATCAGCACTGAAGATTGAAAGTGAGTCTGCACTTACATATAGTTAGTCTATGAAAAAGATATATATCTAAATGCGCAACAAAGCTAGGTCTTTGGTTTCTTATAGAACTCTTCAATATCTGTGTGTATGCCTATCTCTGAATATTTTTGATATTTATTTTTTACACTAAAAATAGAGCAAAATGAAAATAGTGGTTGTAGTGATTTTTAAAAGCTGAATGGGTATATGTAATTACTTGGTAACTTTCACACACAGATATTTCTAGCAGCAATATTTCTACTTTCTATTAAAATCTAAAACACTATTTTAATGATGGTTCTTATTAACTAACAATAAAATGTATGGATCCTGTATTGTGTGTGTGTGCGTGTGTACGTTTGTGAGTGTGTGTATTACTTCTGAGGTAAATTATCTTGGAAACACAAGAAAAGTGATCATATTTTTCAGCAGTATTCATTTCAACAGATACATGATCAAACAAATTAAACAAACCATAACTGTCAAGTGGTATCTTAGAGGTATCAAGTCAGTGACTGTCACTACCATAAGGAAGCTTTTTATTATTTTTTTACTTTCTACCATGATAATACTAGTTATGGAGAATTTTGCTTGTTTTTATGTGGGCATTAAGATAAAATTTGCTCAAAAAGCAAAATATGTCCACATAAAAGCAAAAATATGATAGGAAGCGTACAGGTAATTTTATTTAAAACAAGAATAGTAAGTTAATATTATGAAGTAATGAATTGTTACAAAAGCTTATTCACACAAGTAGAAAAATAATGAAATAAAGGAGTGTTAGAACAGTGGCAAAATAATTTTAAATCTTGTATAAGGGTTATCATGTTAATAGGAAGAATATGTTTAAAGGAAGAGGGGAAATGTCATGTAAACCCTTCTAGAAGAGTGCATCTCTTCTCTGTTATGACCCTCTGAGACAACCCTGAGCTGGGTTCTGAGTGGAGTGGGTTTTCCACTGAAACTGTCATCTAACTCCTGGAACTCTCTCTCTCCCACGATCTGGGCCTGCCATACTCAGTTTGACTACTGATGGAAGAAGAAATATGCTATTTAAATTTTCTACTTATATTTCTGTATTTCTTCCCAGATCCCGGAGAGTTTTGAGGGTGCAGATGTTATTAAGGAGTCCCAGCTTCTCTGTTCTGCTTCCACTTGTATTTTGAGGAGTGGTTACAAATTTCTCTAGCATGAGTATGAAGGCAGGTAAAAGGCATTGGGAGTGCAGAGAAAGAAGAAAAAAAAACTTTTTTTAAAAAATTATGGCTTTTGGTTTTTTTTAAGATTTTATTTATTTGACAGAGAGAAACACAGCCAGAGAGGGAACACAAGCAGCAGGAGGGAGAGAGGGAGAAGCAGGCTTCCCGCCGAGCAGGCAGCCAGATGCGGGGCTTGATCCCCGAACCCCGGGATCATGACCTGAGCTGAAGGCAGAGGCTTAACCACTGAGCTACCCAGGTGCCCCCAGAGAAAGAAGAAATTTAAGATTAGAGGAAATGCACTGATTTATGTCTTATTCTCATATTCTTTCTCAAAATTTCCCAGATTCTATATGTTTCTGACAGTTTCAAAAGAACATATATTTTGCAACAGTTGATGGCAAATAAATATTAGAATTTGAGTTGCTTCTATCCACCAAATAAGAATAGCTTAAGGCCATCTGTAATTCTCTGCAGCTATTCCTTGTGTGATGAAAAGGTATCTTCCATGTTCCCTATACTGGAAGATGTGTATCTGGGAAGACTTTGCTTGGGGAGAAGATATTTTACCTAAACCCTCTGAAATTGATGTTGTATTAGAGAAACAAGAGTAATTATAACTTTTATCCTGTACTCTCTATGTAACTAATTCGCTATACTATCGAATTTTTAAGATAGCCTCTGTTGCCTAGTTGGCAAGAATTTACAATTATCTCATTCTTTAATAGACATAACCTAATTTATGTGCTGAGTACCATTCAGGAAAGACTCTGGGCACTAAATTGCATGAAACTCATGGGTATGGTTTCCATCAGAGATTGAGATTGGATTGAGATTTCCTTTGGTATTTTAAGGCTACTAGTAACATAATAATAATTTGATTTATTGCATATGTATGCACCTGGTACTGTGTTAGCTACTTCCATTTATAGTGTACACTATACATCTTTGAACAATTCAGAAGCACTGTTACTATTTTTTTTTTTATTCTAGACACTGGGAACACACTCTCATGACTCCAAACAGCTACACAATTGTATGTCCATTCTCCTCTAGTTCTTTTATTTTGGTGTTATACCTACTTGAATGCTAAACTTATCTTCCATGTTAAATTCTAAATGTAAGTTCTATTCACCTTTGCTTCTATAGAGCTTTAGTACTCAGTAGTTAAATGCTAAATATTTATTTGGTGAATGAATGAATTTTTCTCTTGATCTGAGTTCTCCACATAGTAAAACAGCAATGGAATAGTATGTTTAAACACAATTAACATGGAAATAATCAGTCCTTTTAAAAAAATAAAAAGGATGATAGCAATGAAAATATGAGAATGACTTCAATATTTTTATACAGAAGCAAAAAAATGGGAGACAAGCAGTAGAAGACTCAACTCTAAGAAATAAACTGAGGGTTGCTGGAGGGGAGGTGAGTGGGGGGACAGAGTAAGTGGGTGATGGGCATTAAGGAGGGCATGTGATATGATGAGCACTGGGTGTTAGACACAACTGGTGAATAAATGAACTCTACATGTGAAAATAATGATGTACTATATGTTGGCTAATTGAATTTAAATTAAAAAAAAAACTATTCTCACACAAACCAATAGTATATATAACTAAGGCTACCAATTCAACACATAAATTTTTCCATCACTGAGGTTGTTAATGAAAAATGTTACTTTCTTTTCTGATGAAAACTTGCATGGTACAAATGGCGCATAAGTTTAAAATTTTATCCTACAAGCATTTGTATGCTAAATTTTGTTAGACCTTTCACTGATGGTGAATTTTAGACTGGCAGTTTCAAATTACCATCTGTAGTTCTAAAGCTGAAATTTGTAAAGGTGTAATTAGGATGGGGGGAGAAAAACTCTCCAGTGTCCACAACACAAAATGTCAGTGCTGCTAACAATTAAATGTGATAACATTTAAATAACGTACTTCCACTGACACCCAAAGAATAAAATCTAACCATTAGGATGGCATCTAGATAGCAGATGATTTCACAGGAAAGTGCTCAGACCTCCATCAAGTTAATAATCAATAGAACATGTGCAACGTGGTAGAGTCAAAGACACAGTCTCAGCTCATGAAAGGCGCTTCTGTACTAGAGCTATATTAAATTATCACAGCTAATGTAAAGTCAACCTTGGTGTAAAAGATAAAAGGGTAAAGTTCTCACAAATGATCACTTATCACTCCATTCCGAAATGCATACAGCATTCATTATAGATCGAAATGCCCCTCAAATTTCATCATTTAGTAGGGTTTTGAAACAGCCAAACCATTAACAGAAGAGAGTAGCTTTTTATATTTATACAACCAGTGACTAATGAAACATTATACTCTGTGTGCAAAGGGGAAAAAAAAAAACTTTATTTTGTAATGAACTCAATTGGAGCTCTTTTTAAACACAGTGTAATATGGTTTCACTGTTTCATCGAGCCTCTCATTACTTGTGTCAATAATCCTAGGTAAACTACTGTTGAACTTCACAGCATTTATCTGGCAGCATGAATAACATTAATCTATGGGGTGCTTTTGATGAATTGTAGTTCAAAAAGCAAAGCCAAAAATGACTTCTTACAAAGTGGTTACAGAAATATTTATTAGAAATATGTCAACTGCCAAATACCTAAAGGTAGCTTGGCTATTTAGGAAATCATGCTGTTGGCTAGCTTGCAAACACTGGGAAAACATATGCATTTGCTCCACTTGAATTACATTTAAAAAAAAAAAAAAAGGAATGACATACTTTTCATGTAAAGTATATTATTTTTTTATCCCTCCCCATCTAAATTTTGATATTTTTATGTTGTATTGCTTTCGACACAATATGACATGCTATACAAAATGCCCCCAGGTGCCCCACAACTGTTAGTGAGAAGCTCAGAGTGAATCAGACTTCACTTACATGACTTCATGATCTACACACATAGGTCAGCATGAACTGAAAGCTACTCCTAGGTCCTGCTCCAAGGATCTAACTTATCTTCTTGACATTCCCAGGCCTTGTTATCCTCTGGGAGAAGCTGGCAGGGAGTGTCTACAGGGCTTTAACACATTTAGTTCCACTTTATGAATTTAATTGGATTAGGCTGATCTTTCCTGAAAGTTGTAATCTGTACAATTCATAGGATGTTAGAAATTAATCTTTCAGCTCTATCTTCAAGGAGTTTATATGTGGGCAGTTTATTTACTACAAGCCTTCATTGGCCTTCAACAGCAAAGTGGTATTAAGAATTGAGAGACTGCATACACTAAAGTAATTTGAGAATAGGAAAGCTTTATATTGATTTAATATATTCTTTTTCTCAATTTTATCCTGTATCATAACAAAATAAATACCTGGGGAAAATACACAAGCTGTAGTAATTCTTTTTCCCTGAAATAAAATTTCTTTACAAAGAATTAGACTTTACCCTCCCCATTCTTTTTTAGAAAGGTACAGAACTAATTCATGCTCCTTAAAATATTTTATAATCAGATTCATGGGAAATATATCAAATAAATATACTCTCTTTATAAATTTTAAGATACACTGGGTTTATTATAGTATCATGTTTCATACGGCACTCGTTCGGAATACTGTTACATTGTGTTAGCACAATACTAGTCTTAGAAAAGGTTTTCATGGTGAAGTATGTGGAAAATCTTACATTCTCTAATGCTTCTTTCTCTTGGAAATTCACAATATACCCTGGCATATTTAATAAACTCTGAGAAGTCTTGCAATAAACTTGACTAATTTTTCTATTACATTATTTATCAATCTCATAAAAGTTCATCTCTATCTAACTATATTAAAGTTATATCATGAGCAACAATTGTGGCTTTTGGAGGTTTGGAAAAACAGAGATTGTCTCAGTCTTAGGTGCTCCTATTTATTTTTGCCATTTTGTTACATTTACTCAAAGTGTGAGATTAGTGCAGTGAGGAAAAAATATCTGTGACTGTTTCAAATCATTGTTCACAAGAAATTAATGCAATTATTAATATTGTACACCCCTATCTTTGCTGCATCTCAGTAACATGCTATCATTCTTTGTGAAACCATTTATAGTGATAATAAAATATATTTTTATGATATACAACCAAAACTAACTTAAGGTAAATATAGTTTTCATGATTGTGATTTATAACTAAAAGCATTTATTTGCAAAATTCAAAGAAAACCATTACTATTTACTAGTCACTACCAAAACTTATACAATTGTAATAAAGAAAACCTTTTACAAAAGTAATTTTTTTTTAGAGTATGTTGTAACTTTATTTTATTGGTTTGACTTGGAACATATTAATTGTGAATCCTTTATGAAAAGTCCTTCTGAAAGAAAAAGAAAGCCTGTTTAAAATTGTGTTTATTATTCTAAAGATTGTGATAAATTTAAAGTTTTTCAGGTCATTCATTTTTTTTTCACATATAGTGCTATCAAAAAAGTACTCACCGTGTACAATGAGAACATACTCTGCACTGCTTTGGCCAATGGTGTTTGTGGCTTCACATCGATATGTACCATTATCCGTTTTGTTCAGGAAAAGAATGTTTAGCTCCCTACCACTCACAACCATTCGGTCAGGATCTGGCAATTCTCCACCATCCTTTGTCCACAAAACAGGTTCTGGCCTATTGGATTTAAATATGCACAAAGATAGGAAAATGAGTGTGAAGTATTTCACTTTGGGAAGTAAATACTACGTAAGTAAATAAGTCAAGCAATAACAAATATTTAACGATAATTTTGTGCACATCCATATGCTAACTTCTGTAAGGTACCAAACCACCACCACGATCTCACTCAGGAGATTTAGAGATACGGCAAATATAATTTAATTCTATTCTGTTTAAGCAGACTTGTAGAAGGAACTAATTTGCTGAGTCATTAGAGCTATCCTGTGGCTTCGATCCTGATGGGAACTGGTCATGTCTGCCATTTTGGGAGGACAGCTTTGGGGCTACTGGTACAGCATTTTCCAGAAGTCCTTGGAATTATATCTTTATACTTGAAACTATCACTGTGACAGTTTTAAAACCATCTGAAGCTTTCCCCCTTACCTTTCCTGCTTTTCTCACCCCCTACAGGTTTTTTCTTAAAGTTCTCTCTTTTAGTCTCCTAGTTGTATTGAGATACAATGGACAACTAACACTGTGGTGTACAATGGAATTATTTGATAAATGTATATATTGCAAAGTAATTATCACAATAGTTTTAGTTAACACCGATCACCTCACATAGTTATATTTTCTTTTGTGATGAAACTTTAAAGATCTACTCTCTTAGCCATGTTCAAATAAACAATACAACATTGTTAATGTTGTTTATTATAGTCCACATACTGTACATTACATTCCCAGAACTTATTTATCTTATAACTGGAAATCTATACTACATTCACCCATTTCTCCCACTACTCTGTCCCCTGTCTCTGGACACTTTCACTTGCTATTATATTGGAAGTCTTAGCTAGAGCAATTAAACAGGAAAAAAATAATAAAGAACTTGTACAAATGAGTAGCAAGAAATGACCAAATTTAAAAAAATTGCAGAGGAATTGAATAAACATTCATCCAAAGAAGACATTCAAGTGGCTAACAATTATATGAAAAAATATTTAAGGGGTGCCTGGGTGGCTCAGTTGGTTAAGCGACTGCATTCAGCTCAGGTCATGATTCTGGAGACCTGGGATCAAGTCCCACATCAGGCTCCCTGCTTGGCAGGAAGCCTGTTTCTCCCTCTCTCACTCTCCCTGCTTGTGTGACCTCTCTGGCTGTGTTTCTCACTGTCAAATAAATAATATCTTTAGAAAAAAAAATTAACATCACTCATCATTGGATAAATATAAATCAAAATCATAATGCAATATTAGCTCATACCTGTTAGAATGTTTATCATTAAAAAGTTTAGAAATAACAAGTGTTAGGGAAAACGTGGAGAAAAGGGAACACTTGCACACTGCAGGTGGAAATATAAATTGGTGCATCCAGTTTGGAAAATAGTATGAAGCTTCCTCAGAATATTAAAAATAGGGCGCCTGGGGGGCTCAGTGGGTTAAAGCCTCTACTTTCGGCTCAGTTCATGACCTCAGGGTCCTGGGATCCAGGCCAGCATCACACTCTCTGCTCAGCAGGGAGCCTGCTTCCTCCTCTCTCTCTGCCTGCCTCTCTGCCTGCTTGTGATCTCTCTGTCAAAAAAATAAAATGTTTTTGAAAAAAAAGAATAGTAAAAAAAGAACTACCACTTGATCCAGCAATTCTATTTTGGGGTAAATATCTAAAAGAAGCAAAGTCACTGTCTCCAAAAGATATCTGCATCCCATATTCACTTTTATTTATAAAAGCCAACACATGTAAAGAACCTAAGTGTCCATCAATGAATGAATGGATAAAGAAAATATATTCCAAATATAATTAATATTTTTCAGCCATTGAAAAAAAGAAATCTTGCAATTTGAGACAACATGGGTGGACCTTGAGGGCATAAGGCTAAGTGAAATAGTGAGACAGAGAAAGACAAATTCTGTACGATCATACTTATATGTGGAATCTAAAGAAAAGTTTTATGAACTTACAGAAACTAATAGTTCTCTTTTAATTAAATTCTTGCAAATAATGCCCATCTCAAAACCTGTTTGTAGGGAAGAGAGGATAAATGAACTATGGACATCTGTCTTCAAGAATTTTGCATACTTTTGTACTTATAAATGTAAATTATTTACGTACTTTTGTGCTTACAAAATTAAAATTTTGTACTTATAAATTACTGCCATGGTTTGATAATGGTAATTATCCAAAGTGTGTTACTAATATTTTCTATACTTCTCACAAGTATACCTCTGATATAATTTTAAAAAATTTAATGCATGTAAGAATGTTGATGATCAGAGATGTAATCAAACCCTGGTCTGACTCTGTAATTAATGCTTTGTCCACTACCTCTTGCTTACTTACACAATGAATATTTTACAACTTCTTTTATGTCAAATGTTCTATTTGAACATGATTTCATCATTTTAGAAATTAGTTTTGAAACAGCTTTAATTATTTGTTGATTTTTTGGGAAACATTTCACTTCCAGTTTGTTATTGTAAAGACAATGAGAACATATATCTTGATAAATGATGCCTATGCCTATCACAGCTTTTCTAATTCACAGAATGTGTTTTTTTATGAAAAAGTTTTGAAGTGATAAAACTTGTGGACTGAATGATAAAAATACAGGAAATAATATCAAAACATGCAGATCAGTAGTGTGATGAAAGAATCATTTAGTTTAAGTAGTGAATCACTTGGGGAGAGAACAAAGAAAGATAATCAAGACTATACCCATGAAACTTTTGAAAGGGCATTTTATGGGGGAAAAAAAGAAACAAAGAAACTAGTCCAAAACGGTTGAAAAATATAATAATTTATATGATTTGATTATATAGACAACTCTCATAGCATTTTAGTAAAATATAAACCATTAATATTTTTTGACTTGCTTCATGTACCCCACATCAGCTAGCTGTTCTTTGAATTTACCTATTTTTATGTTAAAAATGATAGCCTAGATAATCTTGAACCTTGTACATCCTTAATATCCTTTGTAGAGACAAAACTATGACATACTGCATATAACTGAAATATTAAAAGGTGTGTCCTTTCTACAAAGCCACATAAGGCCAGCATTAAAATAACAGCTATATTAAGGATAACTTGAATTTTAAAAGATTCATCCTTAAGATACTACTCAACAGAAGTATTTCATTAAGAGGCAATACTTTCTTAATGTATAAGTCAACACAGATGTAATTATATGTCTATATCTGTGCATTTCCATACACTCAAAATTATACCCCCAAATCCAAACTGTCATAAATTTTCTCTGCCTGTGTTCATAAGATTTTAGTCTTACCTTAAAGTATATGGCCCTGTAATCATATAAATACATTTAGATATATATTTTTAAATCATGTAAACAGAAATGAAGTTAAAGATCTAGATAAAGTATTTAAGTTGCCGGTCTGTATTAAAAAAATGTTTTGTAAAAAAAAAAAAAAATCTCTTTTTTAAGAAATAATGAAAAAACACCTGCAGAAATGGTTTAAGAGGAGATTATAGCAGTGTAAGTCACTGCTGACACTGAACATCACAGGATTCTTGATCCTACTCTGTATGGTAAATCTTCAAGGTGGAAAAAAAAGTGCCATAAGATGCAATTTTAATGAAATGGAGGTTAGAGTTTATACATCGATTAAAAACACCCTACACATATTCCAATTAGTACTTTAAATGTTCAAGCTTCTTAATATCGCCATAAAAATATTAAGTGGTTTAGCAAGTCTTGATACAATTTGTATTTCATCTTAATAAAGAGGGCCCCTAGGCTTTCTCTAATTGGAACCCAGAAATGATTGAGTTTCTTGTTGCAAATGAATAACAATCTTCCCTGCTGCTCAGGCACCAAAGGAGATCCAGTCTATAGTTTTCTATGTGATAAGGCTGAAAAAAGAGTAGGAGCTAGACATCAGGACTACAGGAGACTGATGCAGCATCAAGCATGAGCTAACGCTATATAACTCCATAGTGAGAACATTAATATAACCAATCCAGGTTCACCTTTAAAAGCCTAGATGACTAGGGGACGCCTGGGTGGCTCAGTTGGTTAAGCGACTGCCTTCAGCTCAGGTCATGATCCCCGACACCCGGGATTGAGTCCCACATGGGGCTCCCTGCTTGGCGGGAAACCTGCTTCTCCCTCTCTCACTCCCCCTGCTTGTGTTCCCTCTCTGGCTTGTTTCTCCCTGTCAAATAAATAAAACCTTAAAAAAAAAAAAAAAAAGCTTAGATGATTATAATTTGGAAATCTTCCATATGAGACAACATTTGATTTATGTTTCTGTCTACCAAATCTATAGGTCTAAAAAGACTTTTCTTTTTCTTTATGCGACTAATGATATTTGTGACTATTTCTTCATAGGGTGCCAGAAAACAACAAAAAACAAAAGTGAAAGAAGAAACCAAACATATGTGTGCATTTATTCTCTTGTATTCTAAGGTCTTAGAGTTGTTTTACCTAGTTTTACCCAACTCTTGGAGTTGTTTTACCTTAACAGATTTTTAGAAAAACATTTATTAATTTTGTGTTTTGTTTTCTACATATCTAATGAGAGATTCTCTGATATCTTTAATAACTCCTTATTTATAAATTTGTGTTAGAAGGAATTGCCACAATTCCCTCAGGCTAGCAGGCTACTTAATATCTTGAGCTGGATACAAACCTGATTGCTCACTTCCACTGAAACTCTTTGGTCTTTGGGGGCACTTATTCTGTAAAGTTATACCAAATGAACAGTCCCTCTAATTCTTCCAACTGTATATGGGATCCTTACTCTCTAGGTCTCGATTGCAATGGAATCTTGCTTTGCCTTCTTATCTCTCATTCTCTTTTAGGCTCATGCTTGAGAAGAAGAATAAAGAATAAGCGGTTCAGTTACTAAAAAGTAAGCCTCATAATGCAGATCTCCTAAAAAGGAGGCCTGATGTCGTAGAAGTAAAAACAAGTAAAAGGTCTTCCAAACTTTGGAATGGATGCAGTCTTCAGTATCTTTCTTTTCCCCAATGGCTATATCCCCTTGGAGTTCTGCAGTACTTTTTCCTTCACAAGCACAGTACATGTTAGGCTCTAACATTAAAATTCGTCTTATGAAAATGAAACTTACTTTTCCTAAATGAAAGAAAAATAGTAAGTTGCTGTAGCAGCATTAAAGTAAACACCTTGTTCTGGCTCAAAGAAAAAGGAGAGAAACTTGCAAATGCATGTATCTTACTTTTCTTTCATACAAAACAAAGGAGGAACCTATAGTTAATGACTTGGTGCCTTAGGTACTTAAAATTGTATGGCACATGAAGATGACTACTGCCTTTATTTCAGTTTAGAAATTCCTAGGTGATAGATATGATTGAAGATTTAATATAAGGGAAATTTTTAAGCCCAATGCTCCTCTATTTCCTGTGATGGTTTCACTCTCCAGTGGAAGAAGGTGGTAGAAGCTACATAAACATCTTGATCCATTTTCTGCTTTAAGCAAAATTATACTGAAGTAATTATACTGAAAATTCGACGTGTAAAATTGTGTTCATGCTATCAAATTTTTAGAAAAGCAAAGAGAAAGAAATTAAATTCAAATTGACAAGTGAGTTTGTCATTCAGTTCAAGTAGAAATTTTTAAATGTATTGGGTTCTAGGAAGAAGGATTCTGAGAAAATGTAACCTCGGCCATTCTTCATTGGGTGGACTGAAATAGCATCTATAAGCCACAGCCCAGACATTGCCAACCAAGTGAGGTAGAAGAAAAAAAGAGAAGAAGAAAAAAAAAGAAGCTAGTATTGTTCACTCCTTTTCTTAAAATCTCAAATATAAATACAAGTTCAAGGAGTGGCCTTTCTTAAAGCAATGCAACCATTTCAAAATATAATTTTGTAAGGAGTCTCCATTGGATGCAGAGGATATCGCTGATACACAGGAAAATATAAAGAGATTACTTGTGGAGCTACTAATAACATTGACCACTTCAAATATAAAGACACATAAGAGGTTATTTTGTTATTAAGGATCAAATGAGAGGATTCTGAAAATAGTTGTATAAATAACACTCTACATATATATATATATCGAATCAAATTAATTATTATAAAATATTTATCTAGGACCTTGAAGAATTCATCAAGCTGCAATTTTTCATCAAACCTGATTGTTGTGCAAGTTAATCGTGATGAAATTTTCTTTCCTTTTATTTGTAATATAGATTTCATACTTTTGTGGAAGCAATTCTTAAAACATCAAGTAACTTCTACTGTGATCCAAGCTAACTGAATATTTTCCTTATCACAGCTAAAGTTCATTTTACAACATCATCAATGAAACATTTTTGTGTCTGTCTTTATAGATATAGTTTTGATGAAAGGAAGACAAAACTTCAGAAACATTTATAGTAGGCCTCAATGAGTTTTGGTGAGTTTAATTAGCAGAAAATGTTCTACTCTTTACACTTGTAATCTTAAGACAGATGAGAGCTCAATGAAGATTTTTGTTATTGTTTGTTAAACTAGGCTTATGCACTCTTGACTAGGTACTTCATAAGTGTATACAATTATTATCTAATGACTATCAATAAGTGTGTGTAAATTTTTGAATAAGAACTTATGAGGGATATGAGGAAAAGAAACATTTTCTCTCTATTATATTACATTTTTATAGTTTATATAAGGTATATGTCATCAACCATAACACTTGCAGGGGATGATAAGTGGCATAAATAAGTTATAATACATTAAGATTCACCATACCTATATTAGGGACATTAGAACAGGCTTTAAGAAATATAATTCTTGATTGATATCTTTAATTGTGGTAGGATTTTTTTTTAAGATTTTATTTATTTGACAGCAAGAAACACAGCTAGAGAGGGAACACAAGCAGGGGGAGTGAGAAAGGGAGAAGCAGGCTTCCCGCCGAGCAGGGAGCCCTATGTGGGGCTCAATCCCAGGTCTCTGGGATCATGTCCTGAGCCGGAGGCAGTTGCTTAACCAATGGAGCCACCAGATGCCCCTGTGGTAGGGTTTTGAGTGGTAGAAACAGACGATGCCAACTGGAGAGAAGTCAGAAGACTGGGTAGGGTGCTTGCCCTCAGGAAGCCATATTGTTGAAAAGATAAATTTAAATATAGCAAATACCAAGAAGACAGAACAGTGTTAATAATAGGTAATATGGTGAATAGTCAAGATAATACATTATGAAAGGGCAAAGTTAATGATTTCTGGTGGATAACTGAATTGGGAATAATAAAATCAAAAGCGAGGTTATAAGTTCCAGCAGTACCAAATACGCTCATAAGGAACTTAGTCCAAGACAGTTTATAAGAAAGAGCTGAAGGGGCGCCTGGGTGGCTCAGTTGGTTAAGCAACTGCCTTTAGCTCAGGTCATGATTCCGGAGACCTGAGATTGAGCCTGGCATTGGGCTCCCTGCTTGGCCGGAAAGCCTGCTTCTCCCTCTCTCACTCCCCCTGCTTGTGTTCCCTCTCTGGCTGTATTTCTCTCTGTCAAATAAATAAAATCTTAAAAAAAGGGGGGGGGGAGAGAGAAAGACAGGTCCTACATAAATTTGGAGTAATAAAGGAAAGCAGAGAACAAAAGAACCTAATAGAATAGCTCGTGGGAAAGTAAATACAATTTTTGAAGTCAGAAAATGTATGGTGTTAATGAAGGGAGAGACAGGCTACTCTCATTATGCTGCCCAGTCTATATAATAGGAATAATCTCAGTCCTAAATAAGAACAAATAACAATGCAAAACCAACATACGACCAGCCAGCCAACCAAATAAACAAAAAATGTACAAAAAATACAAATCACAATTTAAAAAAATTGAGATAGAGTATATAGGGAAGTTGATGATATTACTTTGGGACATGCTAAGTTCAAGGGCTAGAAAAAGATCAAGAAATATATCTTCATTTAGTAATAAGGAAATGAGAAATTAGAAGTCAGGGCTGAGGGCAGAATTGGATTATTTTGGGAGATATTGAAGCCAAGCAAGTGTCCAAGCTCCAGAAGGAAAATAAAAGGATAGATTACTGGATATTGTGGAATATTTTCATTTAAGAGATAGGAAAAGAGAGAGAATGAAGTCCAAGAAGTCTGAGAGAAGGAAAAAGAAAATACTGTCAAATTAACAAGAAAGAACCCCTTCAAAAATTCATTCACTTAAACATTTACATTTCTGGGCGCCTGGGTGGCTCAGTTGGTTAAGTGACTGCCTTCGGCTCAGGTCATGATCCCGGAGACCTGGGATCGAGTCCTGCATCGGGCTCCCTGCTCGGCAGGAAGCCTGCTTCTCCCTCTCTCACTCCCCCTGCTTGTGTTCCCTCTCTGGCTGTGTTTCTCTCTGTCAAATAAATAAAATCTTTAAAAAAACAAAACAACAACAAAAAAACATTTACATTTCTAACTCATCCAATACCTTAACCTCTTAATTCTTTGATTCACTCATATTTGATAATTATTTTGTTGGTTTCCCCTCAGTCATGACCACACACCAAACTTGGTCATCATCATTACCTCTACTACACTGCTGAAAAATTCCAAGTTTTTTCAATCATAACCTCCCATCTTCTAAGTACACTGTTCCATTATACATCAAAGTTTCTAATCCTAATAAACCCACCATTTACTTTTTTCCTTCAATTTCCCTCTATTTTTTATTCTCTCTTTAACAAGTTTTTATTTTATTTTATTATTTTTTTATTTTATTTTATTTTTTTATAGAAAAAGAGAAGGGGAGAGGGACAGAGAATCTGTGGCAGACCCCACACTGAGCACAGAGCCTGATGTGGGGCTCAATCCCACAACTGCAAGATCATGACCTGAGCCAAACCCAAGAGGTGGACACTTAACTAACTGAGGCACCAAGGCACCCCTCCTTAACCAGTCTTAAATGCAATCAAAATTTCTTTTTTTTTTCCTATTATTGTGCTTATTTGGTTAATTCCCACCCCTGATGAACATAACCTTTCTGTCTTCTCTCTCTCTTTTTAAAAAATATTTTATTTGTCAGAGAGAGAGTGTATGTGTACTCAAGCTGGGGGAGGAGCAGGCTCTCTGCTGAGCAAGGAGCCTGATGCAGGACTTGATCCCAGGACTCTGGGATCATGACCTGAGCCGAAGGCAGATGCTCAACCAATTGAGCCACCCAGGCGTCCCCTGTCTTTCTTTATCAGAACATCAAAACAAGGTGAAGAAAAAAACAAAAAAAAAAAAACAAAAAACGAGGAGAGAGTAAATGGTTTATTCGGTTAAACACTGTTCTAGAAGTCATCATGAAAGAATAAGCATGAAGAGCAATGAGAAAAAGAAGTTTATTTACTTTTTTGAGAAAATCAATTTTAAAGTCAAAGTAAATATTATTACTATGTCTTTGAATATTTCAAGTATTCCTGCACAGTTCTTTTCATGCAAAGCCATGCACTGTGTTGTCATTTTCTTTCTACATGAAGTTAGAGAATCTCAATGAATCCTATTTAAAGGCTCAATGGTAAAAGCCCCTAACTCAAATACCATTGTAAGTACTTCTGTAGGATAGGATCAGAGGTGTCTAAGGTGGTAATAAATGAAGTCAGTTTGAAGTGGAAAATTCAAGCCTACTTAGTCCATTAAATTGTAAGTTGACACTCTGATTTTGAATCTATCTATTCATTCATGTAAACTCCTGAAATCAAATATTATGTTAGTGTGGTGTTAGGTAGAAGTCTCATTACATTAAAGATTAAATTTAGATGGGACAATAACATCAGTATTAAGTTCATCATTAGATTTAAAATCTCAATAGTAAATAAGAAAAGGACTTCTATCCTGATTAATCTGAGCATATGCTACTTGATCTTGTTTTTTGTTTTTTTTAAGGCATTTCTTACCTCCAAGTTTAGAAGCCTGTAGTTGAAACAGAAAATAACCTACATGTAAGAGGTAAGTGGTCTTTAGAAGCCTTGAAAATAACGGCCCTTTTGAGTAACACCTTCATAGTGTTCAGGCAGAAAAAGTTTTAGAATAATTGGAAAGGACTTTCATAATGAACATAAATGTCCAATCACTATGTCATACACCTGAAAATAACATAATGTTGTATGACACCTATGTTTCAATTAGATAAATAAATAAATAAATAAATAAATAAATAAATAAATAAATAAAAGAGTTTTACCATATAAATCACATATGTGAGTAAGCACTTATCTTCTCGGAAGACAGATTTTATAAAACTGAAACATAATGAAAACCCATGAAATAATTAGTATATAGAAATTGTTTGATAATGAATGCTTGACATTACTTTAGAATCTAACTGATCACTACATATTAAGGGCATTTCTTGTATTGAATTTTGGCTCATAAAGAGTACATATAGACTGCTTCTTAGTATCCTTTATAGAATGACTTTTTCTCTTCAAAGGAGAAAGGTATTTATTATTCTACATCTCCCTCAAAAAGAGAAGGCTGATATTTTTCTGTGCTCTTGGATTTCTTGTCTCAAAACAGCCTTTGTTACTGTCTTTGGCCTACAGTCTATAAAGTAGATGTAGAAACAGATATAGATAAAGATATAAATGTAAGTATGTATATAATCTATACATTGTTAGAGTGGTAGAGACACCTTTGAAGATGAATTCTAAGAAGAATGTATTTACCACAATTGAAAAGTATTGCTAACAGTTTATGTTCCTCAAGTGTGAATATTTTAAATGACTTGGATACTTAGCTGAGTGAAAAAAAAAATCTGTTTCACTATTAGTTGAAATACTATCAAATATCTACACTGACTCTGAGTTAATTTTAGTTTTCACAGTTTGTTGCTTTCATATATTATACAAAAGTCACAGTCAAAATATTTAACACTGGCACAGAATTATCTATTTCTCAGTTGACTGGTGACCACCAGAGGGATGGATGTTAGCTCTAACATCATGACACATATTACAGAAAAAAATCACAAGGATAAAAGACAGATCATATTGAATGGCACTTGTTGAGCAAAAGGTTACTATTTCCTTAATTAAGGATGAGGTATAGTATTTCAGTTTTTTTTTTTCATGTTAAGAGTGATTTTTGTTTCTGCAATTTTCCTACAATTACCTTTTTGTTGACTTGTTTTTATATAAACATTCATTCAATGTTTATACATCTTTAAATAAAGAGTAAAATGCCAGGATGTAATCACATATTTAATACATAAAAAAACACATATTTTTAAACCCATGTGTCCAAAAGTCCACATCTTGAAAATCTAGTCAACATAGAAGATGGCATCATTCCACAATGGTGTCTTAAACATAGTGAGACATTTTGTGTTTGAGTTTCCCACTGAATATTTACATAATCCCTCAAAATAATTGGCTTTTTGTTGTATGAAAACTGCTTACCTAGAAATGTTCAAGAAGTACATTTCCTCTATGGATCTATAATCGTGGTTCTGCAAGCTCTTAGGGGACTTTTGCAAGACATAGGAACATTTAATTGAAAATGATTGAGTGCCCAACATACCACATATGCCCAGCCTAAATAACAGCAGTGGAGATTACCAAGAGTCAGCTTCTTGTTTCAAAAACAAAACCAAATATATTCAGTCTCATTTCCAAGATAACTACTTGTGTGTTTCCAGAGAGTCAATATGTGATTAAATTTTGAAGCCATGAGATGGAAGCAGAAGACCATATGGGCCTCAGAAAAGAAATTCATATGAGAAGGAAAGCACATGGAAATATATATTTTTAGTTATAAAAACTTAGAGCTCATTTCCCAATATTATACCTTTAAAAACATGGTAGAAGAAACTATCTCTATTGCCTTTAACTTTTAATTAATTAAGACATTTTTGCATCTTCTAGATATTGGAACACAAGCAAAACACACACACACACACACACACACACATACACACACACACCCAAAAAACCAAACAAGCAAAAAACACAAAAAACAATCTAAATGCCTATAACATTTTTTATACCAAGGATTGACATTTTGAAAGTATCTAAATGGTAAGGACTCCCATTATTATATTTATTCCACCAATTATTTTTGTGATTTCTTAAGCACAATACTTAAAAAAAAATAGTTTGGAGGATTGTTTTCTTTTAACTTCCTGCTTATATCCTCTAAGGGTCCACATTTTATTTCAATGCATTGGTTTTATATTTGCATTAGTATTGCCTTGCAGTTGGAACCTGCAGTCTTAATTGTCTTAAAGGTATATAAAATTAAGAATATAATCTGCTTTAAAAAATGTATGTATATGTAGACATTTGGATGGCTCAGTCTGTTGAGTGTCTGCCTTGGGTTCAGGTCATGAACCCAAGGTCCTGGGATCAAGCCCCATATTGGGCTCCCTGCTCTGCTGGGAGCCAGCTTCTCTCTCTTCTTCTGCCTGCTACTCTCACTGCTTATGCTTCTCTCTTTCACTCTGTCTCTCTGTCAAATAAATAAATCTTTAAATATATATATATAATATATAATAATATATAATAATATATATAATAACGACTTTACTGTTATATATATATAAGAGTAAAGTAGCTATTATACATCTAATTATAAAATCTAGTCAAAAATTATTTAGATATATTTAGAAACATTTCAGATAATATTTAGATATTCTAACAGATTTGGGCTTAGATAAGTGGTAATTGTTTCATAAATTACATTTTTTTTACATATTTGATTGAAACCTAGGCTTTCCTAGTGGTTTGTAAGAACTCTCTCATTTGTGTCAACTTCACCAGGTTATCACCAAAATCAATAAATCAGGAAAACTAAAAACAGTGGGCAAGTAAAATAAAATGATCCATGTTGTTGAAGTTTTATTTATTTATTTTTATTTTTAAAAATTCTTACAAAGATTTATTTGTTTATTTTTAGAGTGGCAGAGGGTCAGAGGGAAAGAGAGACTCTCAAGCAGACTCTGCACTGAGTGCAAAGCATGAAAAGGGGCTCAATCTTGCTTCCTTGAAAACATGACCTGAGCTGAAACCAAGAGTCAGACATTTAACTGTGCCATGTAGGCACCCCATAATTTTTTTAAAGCATGTTTGTATCTCAATTCTATTGCTTGCCACCTGGTGATTGGAAAAGGTCCTACAACCTCCACAAGACTTATTTTCCTCATTTACAAACTAGAAATGATTATGTCTATAAGCCTTTACCAACAAGATAGTTGTGTTGTTTAAAAAAGACTATAATTATAAAAAAAAAAAAAAAAAAAAACGGGAAACTATATCAAAAGAAGTTCTTACACATCACAGACCATAGATTGTCAACTACCCAATGGGTCATACCTTTTACTTGGTTTTGGCTGTATAAGTTTTTTAGATTTCATGCTTTGGCTTTCTGTCAAAGCTTGCTAACATGTTAGTCTCTTTCATTCCAGGAGAATGGCTTTAGAGTATAGCTTTGTCTATGGTTGTGGGATCAGAACTCATTTCCTACCCCTTCCAGTCCTTTCCAATTATTCTAAAACTTTTTCTACCTTAACACTATGAAGGTGCTACTCCTGTGGCTCAGTATTTTCCAGTTTCCCATTTCTCACTATATTTTGCCCCTGACAAAGCTTCATGCTTCTGACTCTCTTTTAGCACCTCATTATTACTGTGTAACCTCAACTAAAATAGCCATGTTGCTCAATCAGTTTTGTCATGACTTTAACATGGGTATCTTTGCTGTTCTAACATCCTTTTTAAAGTCACAGACAATTCTGTGTTCATTCACCTTGGAACCGTGAATTTCATTTGAGATGTTAACTCAATTTCCAGGATGACCCCAGCAGTCCAATATTTACATATGTATTAAATATACAATTAAGACTCCCAAGTTTAAAACTTGGTGAGATATACTATATGTAACTCTTTAACCAAATTTTAATTTATTATAATCCTCATGGTTTTATTTACTATGAAATTACTTGAAGGAAGAAATTTCATATATATTGTCATTAATCTTTAAAACAATTTGTTCAGGAAGCCTGGGTGGCTCAGTCATTAAGCATCTGCCTTTGGCTCAGGTCATGATTCCAGAGTTCAGGGATGGAGCCCCACATCAGGCTCCCTGCTCTGTGGGAAGCCTGCTTCTCCCTCTCTCACTCCCCCTGCTTGTGTTCCCTCTCTAGTTGTGTTTCTCTCTGTCAAATAAATAAATAAAATCTTAAAAAAATAAATATGTAAAACAGTTTGTTCATTAGATTTTATTTTATTTTTAGAGAACAAAAAGGAGTTGGTATACAAGAATGAACTTCAGTGTAAACTGAGGATACTTTGTGTGAAGAACAGTGGGCCCCTGTATGTTCATGGTCTGTAATAAGGGCACCACCATTGTGTGGGCTGTCCATTGTGGGGGGTGTTGTGCATGTGTTGTGATCGGGATATATGGGAACTCCGCACTTTCCACCCAGTTTCATTATGAACCTATAGCTGCTCTAAAAAGTATAGTTGATTAGTTAAATATAAAACACTTCAGGTAGTTTAAGTGACTTGCTCAAGTCAGCTCAGGCTACAGATATCCAAAGATTTATCATTCAAACCTAGTTTTGTATTTTCTCTTTTTAATGGGTCACACAACTCTTGGTGCCTCAGAGCATGACAGTGTAGGAATTATACCGAACAGAAGCACAGACCTTGATGATTAACTACATGACTTTCTATAACATAGATGGCAAGAGAGAAATAGCTATTATGTAATTAACATCTATTAATGCATTCATCAAATGATATGAAATTGCTATTATTGTAGATAAGTGCTCTTTTTTCAAAATTCATGTTTGTCCTGTTTTGGCCTACATTTCATTATGGATGATAACTTGCCTTCTCTAACTCTTGGTTTATTTTATCATTTCTTTTGGCTGTGATAGATTGCATGACAATTAGTAAATAGCCTATGTTTAGTAAAAAGGTCATCTTAGGCTCAGAAAATGGACTTGATATAATAAAACTGATTTGCCTTAATTTGCATCTCATTTGCAAATATCTATTAGGCTAACAGGAAAATGCATCAAATATATCAATATGTTGTTATCAGATTTCTTCTTAAGTTCTTGATCATTTTGAAATTGGACAGATAGTTGTTTCTCTAAAACACCTCACTAGTAGTTTTATGGTATGGGATGTCTTCCTAAAGATTAAAATCTTTCTTCTTATACAGAACAGGGTATATTATGTGTTATGCAATTATTTATACTAGATTTATGCCAAGACATAAGAAAAACTGTGGTTACTAGAAGGTAAAATAGTAAGTAAAACATAAACATCATGCTGGATACACAGAGAAGTTTATGGAGACCTATCATTATTTTATTTTATAGATTAAATGCCAAATCCACATTTATTTGATTGAAAATGTCCCATAGCTTTTCTGAAGTAAATTTACAAAGTGTTAAAATTTGATTAAAATGAATGATGATTCTTTAGCTCTAGTATGTAGGGGCAACCCCACACCTTTTAAGGTTATGACCTTAATGTAATGTAATGTAACAGCTTTTTTCTTTCTCTACTTCTATAAATGGAGAAGGCTGCTGTCTGAAAGCTGTCTGGGAATTCAGCCAAAGAAAGAAGAAGGTTGCAAAAACTCTGGGGACTTGAGAGAAAAGTGGTTGGCATTAGCTCTGTCTTCACTCTAAACTAAAATTAAAACAATAGACAGACATGTACAGTAATCTCTCTTTTAAGGAAAGAATACAATGCCTCTATAGTAATGTCAAGTGGAACAATTTGGTCCTGGCCCAAGTTATGCAGCTGTTCCACAGGAAAATAGCAAAAGGCTTCAGTCCAAAGCAGGCAAATAAGGCATGATTGTTCATAAACAAGCACTGGGGCCCTCACATTTAGAACAAGGAAAACAACATTAGCATAAAGGAGGGCAGGTTAGAAGCTTGAGTCTCAGTACAAGTTGAACCATGCCATCAATTTATGATTTATACAAAAGACGGTGGTGTTTTTTGTCTAGTATCAATATGCCTAGTAACTGTGAATAATTCATTCTTCAGGAAATTATGTGTCAGGCAAATACTTTTTAAGAAACAATGAAGATTTGATCATGGATTAAAGATATAAGATGAAAAAGAATCATATACCCATTATCCATTTCTGATTTTCACCTCCTTATTCAAGAAAGATCAGACAAATGGAAAAGATGGTAGAAATTAAACGTTTGGATAGTTGCTTCTCAGTGATTTCAAAATAACAAAATGGGGAATCAGGTGTAATAGCTATAAAGTAATAGAGCAGAACTTTGACACTGACTACCACAGTAAGACAGGAAATTTGGACCTGCCCACTGTGTATATGTGACATTACATACTTCATTTTCATTCCTATTCTTTAGGCTTTTTACTCTTGTCTTAAAATATAGACAAGACCTCTATTATTTTTCTTTAAACTTCTGTTTGGCATACATTTTTTTTTCTCATTCCTTTCCACTTTTCATGATTCATTTTCTGAAATGGGTGGTCTTTCCATTTTCTTTACTTCCCCACTATCTACTAATTCCCTGATTAATCCATTTCAATTTGCCTTTTGTTCTCTTTGCTCTAGTGAGAGACTGGTTTCTTTATGATCAGTAAGATTTCCTTCTGGGAAAATCCAGTGATTTCTTTTCGGTCTTCCCTTGTTTTTTGTCCTGTTTGCCTCATCTGGCACTGTTGGAGACAGAATAAAACTAAAGAGAGGCAAGGAATTACATTGTCTTTAAGGAGGTTAATGCTTTCATTTACTAGAAATGATAGTTACTTTGAAAATGAAGAAGAGTGGATTTTAAGATGATTAGGAAGAACAGAAGAGAAGCAATAGTCTAAAGGCAGGAAGGAATCAAAGAAGTTAGCTATTTCTCTAACATCAGTGCCTGGCAATCTACAAGGAAAGAAAATGATACAAAGAAATTTACGAATGAGTATACAAGAGAATCAGTTAGTACACATTTATTCGTAGACAGTGGCATACAGAATATAACACTGGAAACTACAAGGATAAAGACAGAATAGAATGACCATTTTAACACTTATGGAGCTTATAAGACAATCTCCAAAAGATATTATACTAATCAGGGATTTTTTTTTTTTTAATATGGTTATAACCTCCTACTAGAAATGGTCGGTTTCTTGGGAATTTGGCAAGTTTCCAGAAAGGGCACAAATATAGAAAAAAGCCTGATAAAAGAAGATGGCAACAGTAAAATATTTCTTCAGACAAGCCCGTTTTTCACCTTCAGGCTCCAGGGGTTCATCTCAATGCTGAACATTATCCTAGTTTTTCAAAAATTACTTTGCTAACATAAGGGACAATTTAGACTCAGCAACTGAAGTAGCAGAAAAAGCTGAAAGAATGTAAGTTTGGGGCAATGACTGAACTGAGTGTAAATCCTGAGTCATCCATTTTAAACCTGCATGAATAAAGGAAATTTGGTGAATCTGTAGAGAAGCTTCAGTTTTCTTTTCCATAAAATAAGAGTCTTTCTCATTTCCTTTATTTCCAAAGTGATTATTAGTCTGGAGCCCTCTGACAAAGGAAACTATTTTCTAAACTTCTGGAACCTTCGTATTCTTAAGTGAAATAAACAAATGAGAGGCTACTGTACTTTTCACTCACCTGCAGTGCAGAAGAGTATTACACATTCTAGCTTATTCCTAGGTAGGTAAAACAGAGACCCACAATAAAACACATCTATTCAACTACATTTAAACTAAGAAAAATGGACTACCTAAAGACCTAACTAACTAGACCTCACAAACTAATTATTCACATAAATTGAACACCATTTCTGGGTTGCCTAGGTGGCTCAGTCAGTTGAGCATCTGCCTTCCATTCAGGTCATAATCCCAGGGTCCTATGATGAAGTCCCAAGGAGCCTGCCTCTCTCTCTGCCCCTCCCCCAACTCATGCTCAATCTTTCTCTCTCTCAAATAAATAAATAAAATCTTTAAAAAAAAAAAAGAATCTCAGGTCATCTGAATTACTTGGATGCCTGGGTGGCTCAGATGGTTGAGCATCTGCCTTTGGCTGCTGTCATGATCCTAGGGTCCTGGGATCCAGTCAAGTCTGGCATTTGGCTCCATGCTCAGTGGAGAACCTGCTTCTCCCTCTCACCCCCGCTTGTTCTCTCTCTGTGTCTCTCTTTCAATCTCTTGCTCTCTCAAATAAATAAAATCTTTAAAAACAAAACAAAACAAAACACTGTTTCTGCTATTGGGAATAGATAGGGAACCAAAAAGTAGATCCTTGACAAGTAATTGGATACTCTTTGAACAGTGTTCTATTTATTTCCAAGCCTTCTAATATTGTATTTCCCAACTTCGTCTAATTGTATAAATTGTTCACATACTCCAAATGTACACATACGTACTTTGGGGCAGATCAATGAAGAAAAGGTCAAAGCAAAACTCCCTTGCTATGCCCTCATCCTCATCATATTCCTTCATATCCCCATATGCTGACTTCTGAAATTACGAGGAGGAAAAGCAAAAAAAACAATCAAACAACAACAGAAGCTGAAAGAAATGGAGAGAGAGGAGGAACAGACTGACTTGAGAAGTAATATGTGAGAGCAACAACAGTGGAGATGGAAGGAAATGGGAAGCAAGGAACTCTGCTGTTAGATATACAAAATCAGGACTAAAGAAATTAGGATTTTAGTATGTCTAAGGCTGACTAGAGTCTACTACACTTCTTTCACTCCTTAAGAGTACTGAACTTGTAGCCAAAAGCTCTCACTGAAGATATAATACCGAAATGCACTGTCACACTCAGCATATTGCAGTTGAAAAATGTTTTCTTTAAGTAATTTAAGCTTATCAGGAAGAACTAGGAAAATGAATGGCACAGAATATATGTAGTAAAGCTATTATTTTTTTATTTTTTTTTAAAGATTTTATTTATTTATTTGACAGAGAGAAACACAGCGAGAGAAGGAACACAAGCAGAGGGACTGAGAGAGGGAGAAGCAGGCTTCCTGCCCAGCAGGGAGCCCGATGTGGGGCTCGATCCCGGGTCTCCAGGATCATGACCTGAGCCGAAAGCAGTCGCTTAACCAACTGAGCCACCCAGGCGCCCCTGGTAAAGCTATTATTAAAAAAGCTTGCTCCTAAAAGTTTAAGCTGACTTAAATATTTCTTAAAAGATAAAAGAAAAACAAAAGATTAATTTACTGAATGTTCTTAAATCAGTATGCTTGTATCTTTAGAAAATAATACTGGAAGAGAGAACAGTTTTAAAATATCAAAACTTTGATAAAGTGAATTCACTTAGTGTGTTAAAATTATAATATCATGCAACTGAGGGAGTTGAAATTTCAGGATTCTGCCTTAATATTCTTTTAGAAAAATTCCTCATGTAATAATAAAAAATTTATACTTAAGTAAGAAATATTATTAGAAATAACTTTTTAGTAACAACTTGATTTGCACAAAAGCTATCCCATTTAGTTTTACATGGAAAACAATTAAATTCCTCTTATTAAAATTTAAACAAATTGCAAAATCAATTGGAAGCTTTTAAAAAAAATCAAATAAATGACTTTTACTGCAACCTAGACTGTATTAGAAAGATCAAATTGCTGTCAAATAGTCTTTGAGTAATGCATATCTGGGTAATCTACTCTTGAATTTTGCATGAAAAAGATTTTCTACGAGTTAGTTGTTTATAAACATGAATGTCAAAAAGTAAAATATTAGAACCTATATATTCTAGTAATAAAATTACTTTATAATTGAAAATGTTGAAACATCTCACATTCACAAATTATGTCTCATTGGGGCTACATTAGAAATGTAGATGTGATTTCCCTTCTTATGAAAATGATTTCCCATTTAACTTTAAAACATGAGGATATTTTGAGGATGCTTCAATATTTTCAAAGATTTTCATGGGAGAACTAAGTTCAGCAATGTGTAACATCTATTAGTCTCATGATGTAAACAGTGACTGATTAAGCCCACTTTCTTTTCAGGTTGATTTATCTTACTAGAAATAAAGGGAGGAAAAAATCACAGCTGGAAACCTTCCCAGAAACCTCACTAGATGACAAAGTAAAAGACCAATCTTCTACAGATACTTAATGAAGACATGGTTCAGGGGATTTCTGTTCTAGGGATCACTTTGCCCTCCAAGAAAAGACAAAAACTGGATTTCTTCAGTTAAAGCCTGAAATCAAAGCAGGATAGGAGAAAAAGTGAAAAATTGTAGTGCTCATTAAATCACTTACAGTGGTTTTCCTTTGGATTCACAAGTCAAAATTAATGACTGTCCTTCTTGTGGAAAAGGAGTGGATGGTATAATCTTAACTGATGGTGTATCTAGAAAAAAATGAAAAGAAATATTAATAAAAGTCATTAAATACCCATAAGTATATGCATTTCATAATTGTAGGTCATGGTGTATGTTCAGGGTTTTTCTTATTGTGTACATTTACAAGGGATTTCTGAGATTTGGTGAAACAGAGTATACAATCTTAAGACACTACCATCCTGTCTATGGAAAGCTAACAAAGATATCTGAATATCTTATGAGCCTCACTGTTCTATTATTTCTGAAATCTGAATATAAAACCAAAATTGCAAAATGCGGTTCAGATGAATATCAAGCATTTTATACAATTGTGTCTTCAACTATTTATAGATGGCTATGAATATTATTATTATGGACCGGATGCATTTATGTACATTTGAATAACAACACTTTTCTGTAGCAGGAATACCAGGACTCACAAAGAGACTCAAAGAACTCAGGATCGATCACTGTCTCATAAACATTATGCTGACTCTTTTTGAAAATTCAGTAATGCAGCACTTAGCACATGTTATTTGCTCTAAACTACAGTTAGCAAATAATTTAAAATAATTATATAGAATATTATTAAAAGTTAACCTTTTGTTATATATATGGCAACATAATTGTCATAATTTTTTAAAATTTCCATTTAAAAATAAAATCATCCTTGGTGAAAGAGGATTGAAAAATACCTTATGACATTAATATTTATAGCTTTCACGCCACATTTAATACTGTTTAATCAACAAAGAGACACCTATTTCATAGAAGAAATAGAAAATCAACTTAAGAAAAGAGACAATGTAAACATGCCCATTGCTTTATGAGACTTTGCTAGTCCGGGCATTATGTGGCCAATACAACACAGAATTCCTGTCAACATGGAATTGCCTCCTGCTTTTATCTCTACATCCTCAACAATAAACAAAAGAGTCTCTGAACATCCCAGAAAGTCACAATTATTTTTGCCTTTCCCTTAGGGATGATAGAAGAATTGAACCACCTGGGGTTATACCCACACTCTGATTTTGAACCAATTAAATAAGTATCTATCAACAGTGTAACTTTTGTGTTACTTTTAGGTTACTTCAGGAAAATATTATTCAGATTTGTCATATATTGAACAGTAAACTAAAATCTTGTTTAAGACCTTATATCATACTTATAAATTATTTACATATTTTATATACACTTTTTTCAATCTTTTAAGCAAGAAAATACATTCTTGGTAATCAACAATAATATCCTGTTTGCAAGTAGGGGTTCCTTATACATTATGGTAAAATTTTCAGTGTGAAATAACCCAAGGGTGGGAAAAAAATGGCAAAATAGAACACATATTCATCATATTTTTTAACCAGAAGGGAAAAAATAATTTAATAAAGGATTAAATTATATTTCAGTAATTTTTTGATTATCATCATCACATTTATGGAATCAGTTATTGACTAGGTTGATTATATAATTTTTTTATTCAAAGCAGAATATTTCAAAAAGTGAAGGTGAAGTGTCAACACTATATAGGGTAATAAGTGTGAGCCAGAATGATTCTGGAAAATGAGGTCTATTGTCTTTTGAACTTTGAACATACATGCACATAGCAAAATGTAATTTCATCCTGAAAAACAGGAGCAAGCTTCAGTTCCAGAGGAAAGACAAGTGGAAGAAAAAAGATCAGAAAATGTGATTCTAGGGAAGAGAGTTGTGTTAACTTGGGTGTCTGTGATGGTTAATTTTGTGTCAACTTGACTGGACCATGAGGTGCTCAGATACTTGCCTTAACATTAGTCTGGGTATTTCAGTGACAGTATTTTTGTAAGAAATCAACTTTTTTTTAAAGATTTGATTAATTTATTGATTGATTTAGATAACATGGGGAGAGGCAGAGGGAGAATTTTAAAACAGCTCCATACCCAGCATTGAGCCCAACCCTAGGCTTGATCTCAGGACCTTGAGATCATGACCTGAGCTGCAATCGAGAGTCAGACACTTAATACAATGAGCTACCCAAGGCCCCTGTAAGAGATCAACATGGAAATCAGTAGACCAAGTGAAACAGATTGCTCTTCCTAATGTGGGTGGGCCTTGTCAGATGAGTTGAAGTCCTAGATAAAACAAAACCCTGATCCTTCCCCAAATAGGGGAGAAGTCTTCCTCTCTGATGGCCTCCAAGTTAGAGTATCAGATTTTTTCCTGTTTTGGTCCCAAACAGGAACTAAATCATCAGCTCTTAGGGGTCTCTAGCTTGGCAATTCAGCCTACGGACCTCAGGATTTGCAGCCTCCGTAATTGTGTAAGCCAACTTCTTATAATAAATCTCCTTTCGTATGTATACATTTTATTAGTTTTGTTTCTTGGGAGAACCATGAAAAATAGATAAATCTAACAAACAGATCCTGAGACATGTCTTTTATGGGTGTGATACTAGGAGGGACTGGAATATGAGACCAGAAGAAAAGGAAGTAAATGAAGAATGTGCTATTGAGCAGATAATATGGTGGGTCACTGGGATTTAATTCTGCTATGAAATTCTGAGAGACAATGTAAGGTGTGCCTCAGAGTTATTTTATTTGATGAGCAAAGAAATGGAGCTTTAGGGAATATTTACCAATTTTCACTATTGTTTGGTTCAGGATTACTCTGGAGGGAGGAAGAAGTTTATTTCGCTGGCATGCTTAGTCTACTCAGTGCACAAAAATGGTGTATGCCAAAGGGATAAGGGCAAGTCACCACTAGTAGCTGCTTCATTAAGGTAAAATATATAGTGGAAGATAACTTTTAGAATAGACGAAAGCAGAACATGGCCCAATTTCTCTTAGCTTTGCCAGTTTTTGTTTAAGCAATTTATTAGAGGTGAGAATTTGTATCACAAATTGTCCCCAGAGGCATGATTCAGGATTCCGTTGATATCCAAAATACAGAGGTCTTTTATTTTTTTTTAAGATTTTATTTACTTATTTGATAGAGAAATACAGCACAGAGGGAACACAATTACAAGCAGGGGGAGTGAGAGAGGGAGAAGCAGGCTTCCTGCCAAGCAGGGAGCTCAATGCAGTTCTTGATCCTGGGACTCTGGGATCATAACCTGAGCCAAAGGCAGAGGCTTAATGACTGAGCCACCCAGGTACCCCCAAAATACAGAGTTTTTGTTTTTTTGTTTGTTTTTTAAGATTTTACTTATTTATTTGACAGAGAGAGAGATCACAAGTAGGCAGAGAGGCAAGCAGAGGGAGAGGAGAAAGCAGGCTCCAAGCTGAGCAGAAAGCCCAATGCAGGCCTCGATCCCAGGACCCTGAGATCATATCCTGAGCCGAAGGCAGAGTCTTTAACCCACTGAGCCACCCAGGTGCTCCAAAATACAGAGTTTTAGTTATAAGAAAATGCTAGAACAGATAATAGGTTTTGTATTTATTTCTACAAGCTTTCAGGAAGACCACCAAATAACCTCTAAAGTAACCAAAATCAAGGAATATTATATAATGTTCTTTTATTTTACTTCAAAATTATTCAAAATGTTGATTAGTTTCTATGCCTACAAATTATGTTTGCTAGATTTCACAACACCTCCCTCTCTGCATCTCTCTACCCCCGTCATGTTTCTGATTCAACTCTCACATCTCTGGCTATTCTTTCTCAGGTTCTGTTGTCCTTTTGCCTTTAGCCTTTAAATACTGAGATCCACCAAGAATGGAATTCATGATATGTTCTCACGTGAATTCTGGTTGGGTCCTTTCAGTCACACCCATATCTTTAGTTTCTACCTACTAACCATTCTTAGGTTTACATCTGAGACGCAGCTCTGTATCACAAGCTACACTTAAATATATGAAGCACCTATTTGATATGTCCCCTCAGATGTCTAAAAGACATGGTGCCTTCACCACGTCGAAAATGAAGTCAAGCTCTCCAACATTCACCTTCATGTTCTTCATCCAGCAATCTCTAGTTCTGTAGATTCTACCAGCCTCTATCCAGCTACATACACCACACACCTCCTGTTTCCTTGTATTTCTATCTTCATCCAATTAATCAATTGATGCGTGTCCTGAATAGTTCTCAAATCTATTAATTTCTTTCTTATAGTTCCACAACTACTTCTTTTATCTAGTTTACAGCAACAGCAAATGGTCTCTCTCTCATGTCAGTTTTTGTTTTCCCAAAATCTGATTTTTAGAACTAAACAAAGTTGTCTTCTCAAAACATAAATCTGACAGGGGCACCTGGGTGGCTCAGTCAGTTGAGTATCCAACTCTTGATTTCAGCTCAAGTCATGATCTCTGGGTTGTAAGATGGAGCTCCAAGTTGGGTTCTACAGTGCAGGAGAAGCCTGCTTGGAATTCTCTCCCTCTCCCTCCTCCCTCCCCCTTGCTCATGTTATCTCTCTATTGCTAAAATAAATAAATAAAATCTTCAAGAAAAAAAAACAACACATAAATCTGATAATACCAATGTTCTGGTTTAAACCCTGAATGGTTAATCTTTGCTCTTAAGATTAAAAGCAAAATCATTAGTATAGGATTTAGGTCCCATGTGATCTTACACTTCTTTACTCTCTAGGATCATGACCAGAGCCAAAGGCAGACACTTAACCAACTAAGCCACCCAGAAGCCCCATTCCCCTGCCTTCTAGCATTCATTTTCATTTTCATTCTTTGAATGAATTTTATACAAATTGTCGGGAATATTCCATTCTCGGGGAGCTTATTTAACTCTTAAATTTCAACTCAAATATTTTTGCTAAGGGCATTCATTCACTACTCTTAAGTTTGATTAGATTCCTCTTCTACATGTTCTATTTCACCTTCATGTAATTTTTAAACAGTCACAGCTATATCCTCAGTATCTTGCATAATGTTTTACATAAAATCTGTGCTTAATAAATAAATTCTGTTTTTTAAGATTTTATTTATTTACTTGACAGAGAGAGAGAGATCACAAGTAGGCAGAGAGGCAGGCAGAGAGACAGGAAGGAGCAGGCTCCCTGCTGAGCAGAGAGCCCAACGCGGGCCTCGATTCCAGGACCCTGGGATCATATCCTGAGCCCAAGGCAGAGGCTTTAACCCACTGTGCCACCCAGGCGCCCAATAAATAAATTCTTAAATGACTGAATATGTTAAAGATTTTATTACACTTGCTTACCAGTTTCATATATTCACTTTAAATACTAAAAAGTGCTAAATTGAAATCTTTTGGGTCCGTCGTATATAAAATTAATCTTAAATATTCACGTTATAAGTAAACCACTTCTTCACAAAACATAGTGACATTCTTTCTTTAGTACTTTGTGGACATGTATAATATTTTTGAATTACTAATATAATGTATTATACTGTAGCAATTAATGACAGTATAAGGGGGTTAGTAAAAATATGTTATTATTATTGGCATGAAATTATCTTAGCCTTGTCTTATATGTTACTTACTTTTTTAAATAATATCCATATCTGTTTTAAAATATCTTCAAGTAAATGAAATCTAACACCATATTTATTGAACATAACTGCATAAAATCATATACATTATATACAATATCTAATGTTTATCATATATAAAAACATACAAATAGCAGAGAACAGTAAATAATTAGGTTTAAACTATTTCATAATATAGGATATATACTATTATTATAAAACACCCCACTTAATACATAAATATATATATATATTTTTATATTGTTACTTCTTTCACTACATTTTGAGCATTGAGGATCCAAGATTTTAAACTATTTAATTGTATTTTGTCAGATCTTAACAAAATGCCTGCAATGTACGAGTTCTTTAAATGTGGAATGAATAAATGGATGGGTTGCTTCTTGGAAACAAATGAGAAAGCTTTGCATAAGAATATAAAAATATGGATATATTTATTCATCCACAAATTATTTTTCAGTGCTTACTAGCAAACAAGCAAAATATGCAGCTATTTTAAAAGCACAATATTTCCTTTCTAAGGCTTTTATAGAAAAAATATCACTCTTTAAAATCTATTTTGGGGGCACCTGAGTGGCTCAGTTGTTATGCATCTGTCTTTGACTCAGGTCATGATTCTGGAGTCCAGGGATCCAGCCTGGCATCAAGTTGCCTGCTCAGGAGGAAGCCTGCTTCTCCCTCTCTTACTCCTGTTTCTTGTATTCTTTCTCTCACTATGTTTCTCTCTGTCAAATAAATAAAATCTTTAAAAATTTTTTAAAATATATTTTTAGATTATTAAAATGTGAAAGGAAAACAATTTAGTCTTTAGTGTTATTTCTTTTACTTATCTGACAAATTCTGGGTTTCATTTAGAAACAGGAACAATTACTATCAAGAGATAGATTGATGCACAAATGATTTTTTTTTTCAAAATTTTAAAAGCTTCATATTATGAACTTGGCATTAAGGACACCTCTTGTTTTATTTCAACAACTCAGTATTTGAATCAAAGTAAGGATATTGATCCAGTGAAATGGATTTTCTATATCCTTAACAAAGATTTTAGAAAGGAGAAAAGATCAGTGATGCAGCTACTATTAAACCACCTAATGGATATTCTTAAACGCACAAGCTCTTAAAGCATTTAGTGTCAGAGGTTCAACGTTTATCCATCACTAAGGGCTCTGTAGATAAATAAAAAGAAGTTTTAAATCAAATGTTTTATCAATAAAAACAGAAAAAAAAACCTTACCTCTTCCATAATCAAAGAAATACAACAGAAATTTTAGAATATAAAGGAACATCAGCTTGTTATGGATGATGAAAAAATTGCCAAATAAGATAAACAGTTGTAAACTCACATCTACTATCAACTGACTGTATCATCCTATATTGTATAATATATTGAGCAAAAAAAGGTGGTTTATAAATTAAAATGGCAGTCAGTTGCATTGTCCATGGCATTATGTGGATCCTTGGTTAAAAGTAAAATATTATCTTGATCATTTTATACATTCACAGAAGTTATTTCCTATGAGTACTCCCAAATAATTCATTTAACATTTATATAGATCCTAAAACATATGAGGCACAGTGATATTACCCATTTATATCCATTGTTTCACCAGAATTATAACAACATTATATATAGCATTGTATATTATAACATTCACAGTGTAACAGCTAAAGCTCTGGTGTTAGTTTTCATAAATGATGCTACCGAGTGTTTATCATATTCTTAGAAAAGCAAACTCATCGAGAAGTGCTTACCTTGTTCACTAGTTTAGACTTGGTTCTAGAATAACTCCTGGCCTTCAAATAAATATTTGTTGAATAAATGAATGAGTAATGGATTTTAATAATATTTTCCGAACACTAGTGTGCTATAAAGTCAAATTCATTTGTCACAACTATCTTCTAATGGAAATGAACATTGGCCAAACACTTGGTAAATAATAGTCCTTATTATAAATATTCTATATCTATTGGCTCCGTGAAGTGAACTCTCTCATACAGCAAACCAGGAAGGTTCTGTTGTTGGCCTATTGTGTAGAACATGAAAGTAAGTCTCAGAGGAGTCACTCGTCCTAGTTACATGATCATTAATCATTTATGCACTTTGAATCTTGTTCTCTGATCTTTACTATACCTCAGTAAGCTTGTGTTTCCTGTTCCCCCTTAAATGACACCAAGAATTGCTAATGCTTTTTGTATAATTTGTGTCCTCTATTGTTTTTTAAAATCAACTCTTTCTCCATCTGGCTGAATTGGAAACTGGCAAAAGATTTGCTTTAACTCTGTAGGCTCTGTGAGTCATAAGACCTATCTGACCATGTTACTGGATTCTACGTGTCAACTATGTGCCAGTCTGTCTGACTGCCTCCTCCTCTTCTTCTTTTTTTAATGTATTACATCTCCCTCTCACATCTCTTCAGCAGATGAAAATATTCCTTTGAGTGAAGGAGGTTAAAAGGTACAAACTTCCAATTACAAGATTTTTAAGTTCTGAAGATATACTGTGTAGCATTATTCCTACAGTTAACAATAATACATGTGTATTTGAAAATTGCTAAAACAACAGATCTTGGGGTGCCTGGGTGGCTCAGTCATTAAGCATCTGCCTTTGGCTCAGGTCATGATCCTGGAGTCCTGGGATTGAGCCCCGCATTGGGCTCCCTGCTTGGCAGGAAGCCTGCTTCTCCCTCTCTCACGCCCCCTGCTTGTGTTCCCTCTCTAGCTCTGTTTCTCTATGCCAAATAAATAAATAAAGGCTTTAAAAAAAAAAAAAAAAGAACAGATCTTAAAACTTCCCATAACAAAAAAAAATGATTTTAAATATGTGCAATGAAGGATGTTAACATTATAGTAATCATATATATATATACATAATATATCTTGAATCATTATACTATATACCTTAAGTTAATACAACGTTATATATCAATTATATATCAAAATTATATATCAATTAAACTGGGAAAATATTTTAAAAATAAAGAAAATGTATTCCCTTATTTATTATGATATATCCTTCTCAGCAACATATTTCTCTTCTCTATAAAATAAAACAGAAATATTCCCACAGCAAATTTCTATTAAGGAAAATTTAGAAACTTACATATTTTGTAAATGAAAGAGTTGTGATTATTTGCTTTGTGACAATGTTATTATATAAAAGTACAGAAAAAAAATAATTTAGCACCCTTAAAAGTATCTCTTGGTAATTACAGTAATACTAAAGAAAATTAGTCACCTACTCAACTTTGTGAAGCCACTTTGAAGTTTTCTCTAAAATAATAGTTCTCAGTTAGAGGTAGTTGTAAATCCCACCCCCAAGGACATTTGGCAATATCTGGTATATTTTTGCTTGTTACAACATGGAGGACATATAAAAGGAATAACATTGACATCTAATGGATAAGAGGCTAGAAACATTACTAAACATCCTACAGTAATTGGTTTTTAGATTCCACAAATGAGTGAAATCATACAGTAGGTACTTGTCTTTTGCAGTCTGATTCACTTGACATAATTACCAAATTTAACATCATTTTTTTTCAGTTTTGGTGAATAATATAAGTCCTAGGCAAAATTACAAAGCAGACAGTCTCTTTACATATTCCTTTATTTTTCCTTGAAGATTTTAAAAATTTATTTGACAAAGAAATAGAGAGAGAGCACAGCTAGGCAGAGCAGCAGGCTGAGGGAGAGGGAGAAGCAAATTCTCCACTGAGCAGGGAGCCTGATGTGGGGCTTGATTCCAGGACCTCTGGGATCATGACTTGGGCCAAAGGCAGCCACTTAACAGACTGAGCTACCCAGGCACCCACTTTATATATTCTTTTTACTATTTCATTGATTTCCTGTTTGTATTCTCCAGGTTTTTCAATTTCCTTTCTGAATGTATAGACCTCAGAGAAAGTATATGCTAAACTTGCTTGTATTCATAAGGTATATGTTACCCTCTTAATTATAATAATAGAAAGCCAAGCATTTATAATACATTACTTGATTTAATACTTACAAAAAAATAAGAAGTAGGTACATTTTCCAGATGAAATTAGGGTTAGAGTGACTACCATAGGGAAGTCACTTAGAGAAATTTAAGTTTCAACTTAGCCTTATCTGACTTCAGAATCTGAACATAAAAAATGTAGTATTGAGGGGTGCCTGGGTGACTCAGTCTGACTTCGGCTCAGGTCATGATCTTCAGGGTCTTGGGATCAGCGCCCATGCTGGTCTCCCTGCTCAGAAGGGAGTCTTCTTCTTCTTCTCCTTCTGGCCCTCCATCTTGTTCATAAAAATATAAATTAAAATTTTCCTCCTAAATAGGTATGCAAGGTTAACTTCAGTATATTGTTAGAGTGCAATGGCCTCAATCTTAGTTGTTGATTTTCTTTCTGAAACAATTCCAAATACTTTTAGAGAAAATATTTCATGATTTGTGTCCTTTCTAAATGGTCCTCCAAAAAACAAAGAGAGAATTCACTTTCAAAATAGATTTTAAATTATTCTACCTTGCAATTATGATATGAAGATACCAGATGCTTTTGTAATCTAAGCTACATTATGGAATTATAACAGTGTTATATTTCTTGTAGTATGAAAAACCTTGCTACTTCAGCATTCTATGAATTACTTCATCATGAATTTGACCCTAACAAATCTATTGTCCCCAACTATGCTAAAACAAAAGACATAATGAAAAAAATAGAAGTATGATGAAATCATCTAAAGTGGTGGTGTCCAATATAGTAATAACTAGTCACAGGTGGCTATTTAAATTTCAATATAAATTAAAGACAATTAAATAAAATTTAAGCCATACTTTTTTAGTCAAAAGATCTATATTTCAAATGCTCAGTAGCTCCATGTAGCTAGACATTGGCTACCTACAATTTTGGGACAGATAAGAATATTATCATCATCACAGAAAATTCTATTAAAGCTGGTGTGGAAGGATTATGCAAGACTGATAAAATCATCACTGTTGTCTCATCCTTATTTACTTATAATGTTGCTTAGGTATTGTGTTTTCTTACATGGAAGTAGAAAAGACGTTTGGAAATAAAAACACTATCATTCTAGTTTTGTTTGCTTGTTTGTTGGTTGCTTAGCTTTCATGATCAGTTGAGGATTCTGAATCTTTCATTTCCTGCTCTGAATGGCAAAAGAAAATTGACAGAGAAAGATATCTCAAAATTATTAGACAGATCAGATGATAAATTCAGCAAGAAAACAGTAGAACTCAAGAATCTAATGACGGTGAAAGACAAGTCTTCACTTATGAAATCTTAGGTGCACTTTATTAAACTCAAAAATCAATATGTAAACAATTTGTTTCTAAGCAAACAAAGGAAAGGATCACACAATATTTTGCAACTTGATATTGCTAAAAAGGAACTATGATAATGTTCTTTCATTTTTTTTTCTGCACATCAGAATTTATATAGTTCATAGTTAAATAATGAAGGCATTTGATAGAATTGTTTTAATTCATTTTCTTTTTCAATTTAGTTGGTGCTTATAAATCTTAAAAATGAAATGTTTGCAATTATATATAAGGCAAAGATAGTTTTCCTGTCTTTGACACAATTATGAACCATCAAAGTTTTTTTTAGAGTATCTCATTTTGAAAATGCAAGTGCAAGAAGAATCAGAAACAGTGACAACAGAACACATTAGAGATATATACTTGAAAACTGACCTCAGTATTTATAATACAGTAAGTTCCAGGAGAGTACATGATAGCCATTGCCCATTTTGGGTAGATACATCATCAAAGCCAGGAAATATGGAAAAAAAAATTCAAGTCTGCTACATTCAAATTTTTATTATTATTTTATATACATTGAGCTAACATGGGGCTTGGCTTAAACTCATGACCCCCAGACTAAAACCTGAGCTAAGATCAAGAGTTAGAGGCTTAACCACCTGAGCCCAGGTGTCCCTATATTTATTAAGCTCTTGCTGAAGAGTATAATAATGCTGATTTTCACTATCTCTTTATTATTACATCTAAACATTATTAAAAAAAAACTTACAACCTAAAAACCTAAAATAACATGTCTCTTAGATCCAGATGGTGAGTGGTAATTGCATTCTTTCTTGACATATCAAAGATTAATACAATAAAGCTTAATATATTGGTGATATGTGCCTTAATTATAATATAATCAAATTTATTATTTTAATTATAAATTTAACAATACAGATAAAATTACAATATTTGAGAAGAAGAAGAAAGTCTGAGGGTTGATACTACCTGACTTCAGAACATTGTGTAACTATGGTAATCAAGACAGTATGGTATTAATGCAAAAATAAATAGGTCAAGGAACAGAATAGGGAACTCTGAAAGAATCCCACATAAATATAGTCAACTGATCTTTAACAAAGGAGCAAAGACAATTCAGTGGAGAAATTATAGCCTGTTTAACAAGTGTTGGATGACAGGACATCCCCATGCAAAAACAAAACAAAACAAAAAACAAAACAAACAAACAAAAAACCCCACAAAAAAACAGAAAACAAAAGACAAACACAGACGATATATCTTTCACAAAAATTAACTAAGAATGGATCATAGAGGGGCACCTGGGTGGCTCAGTTGGTTAAGCCATTTCATCATACTTCTATAGGAGAAATCTAGTTGACTTTGGGTTTAGTGGCAACTTTTTAGGTAACACTGAAAATATAATCTATGAAAGAAAAAAATCGATAAGCTGAACTTTACTAAATTAAATGTTTGCTTTTGAGCAAGACACTTTAAGAAAATGAAAAGCATGTGTATGATAAATGAGTGGTATCCAAAATACACAAAATATACGAAGAACTCTTAAAACTCAACCAGAAAAGCAACAACCCAATTAAAAATTTGGCAAAAATCTAAAAAGACATCTCACCAAAGAAGATATGCAAATGAAAAATAGCATCTAAAAAGATGTTCGGTCTTATATGTCATAGAGTTGCAAATTAAAATGAGATACCACCACTATTTAGGATGGCCTCAATCCAAAACAATGACAACTCCAAATAATAATGAGGACATAGACCAACAGGGACACTCATTTATTGCTGGTAGGAATGCAAATTGATACAGCCATTGTACAAGTTTGTTTGTAATTTATTACAAAGCTAAATATGGTTTGTCATCAATTCTATTTATAGTGTAAGATAAACATTTAGATTTTCTAGAAGTTTGTGTTTTAATCTTAGTGGCATTGAGATACACTGCCTCTTCATAATCAATCCATTTGCCTTTTGCTGAATGTCATTTGCTTAAAGAAGTTAAAAAATTCTATTCAAACAAAAACCTGTGCACAGGTATTTATAGTAAGCATATTCATAATAGCCAGAATTTGGAAGTAACTGAGATATTTTTCATTATGTGAATGGATAATCAAACTTTAGTATATCCAGATAATAGAATATCATTTAACAATAAAAAGAAATGTCCTCTCAAGCCACAAAAAGACATGTCAGAACCTTAAATGTGTATTACTAGATGAAAGAAAACAGTCTAAAAAGACTATATGCTATGTAACCCCAACTATATGACATCCTAGAAAAGGCAGACCTATGTAGCTAGATCAGTGGTGGCCAGGAAGTGGAGGAGGGGGAAGGAGAAATCCAGTGATGAAGTGCAGGGGGTTATAGGGCAGTGAATGCATTTTGTATGATATTGTAACCATGGCTGCAGGACATTATACACTTGTCAAAACCTTATAGTATCATGCAACTTAAATTGTGAAGGCTGTTGTAAATTATGGACTTTAGTTAACACTAATCTATCAATATTAGTTCATCAATTATAATGTATGTTCTACAATAATGCATGATAATAATAGGGAAAAAGATGAAGGGGATAGGGTTGGGATATATATGGGAACTTTGTATTTTCTGCTCAATTTTTTTATAAACTGAAAACTGCTCTTGCAAATAAAACCTATTAATTAGAAAAAGTATTTTGGACCCAGATGGTAAATAGTAATGACAATCTTTCTGATATATTAAGTGCTAATTAACTGACTTTCAATACATAAAGTGATTATAGTTTTCTAACCATATACTTTTCTCTTAGAAATGTGTGTGTGTGTGTACATGTCTTCTAGTTCAATCAGAAAATAGAGCTAAAACACTTTGAAAATCATGAGATGCTAAATATGTAGTCACTTTGGAAAAATCAACCTTGAGGGTGCCTGGGTGGCTCAGTCAGTTAGCAGCTGATACTGTTTTGGGATCAAGTCATGATTTCAGGGTTGGAGATTGAGCATTGTGTTGGGCTCTGCACTGAGTGGAGCCTGCTTAACATTCTCTCTCTCTTTGCCTCTCTCCCCACTTGCCTCCTTTAAAAAAAAATAAAATAAAATAAAAAAATAAAGAAAGAAAAGAAAGAGGAAAAAAAGGAATAAATCAAATGAACTATATTTTAAAAACAGAATTTATCTAATTAGAAGTTAAAAACATTGGATATTAATCACTTATGCTTATTTTCTCAATATTAGCTTTTACCTGTCAAAATCATTTGTCTCATTTTCTTATCCATTTTTTTCTTGATCAAAATGATTTAAAATTAACTGCAAAAGATACATTGCCATCTGTATTATATATACATTCCATCACTGGGGTTATTTTTGACTGCCTTTTATGAAATTAATTTGTGTTCCTAAAATAATGTTAAAACTTCTAAAATTGGGGCGCCTGGGTGGCTCAGTTGGTTGAGCAACTGCCTTTGGCTCAGGTCATGATCCTGGAGACCCGGGATCGAGTCCCACATTGGGCTCCCTGCTCGGCGGGAAGCCTGCTTCTCCCTCTCTCACTCCCCTTGCTTGTGATCCCTCTCTAGCTGTGTTTCTCTCTGTCAAATAAATAAAATCTATTAAAAAAAAAAACAAACAAAAAAACTTCTAAAATAACCTTGATTAAGAACTTTATAATAAGCTTGATTAGGAAAGACCAATTAAGAATATATTATAATTGTTTAATATATGTATTTAATATTTGTTAAAATTTGGAATTTGTGCTCACAAATATATATTTTTCTCTTCATTGAGATTTAATAACAAGAAATATTTACTTCTATCAATAAAGAAACTTTATAGTAACATATTGAATCCATGCACTCATATTTGGCAATTCAATTATTTTAATTCAATATTGTAGGGACAAATAATATAGTCTTTTACATATAAAAGAAAAATATGTATCTAATGACTGCATGTCAATAATACAACATTAGGGACATTTATGTGTGTATTTTTCCTGAAAAAGTTTAAAACTCTATTGGACAATAATATGTGAAAATGAATTTAAGATGAAATTTGAATGTAAGACCTAAACCATAAAACTCCTAGAAGAAAGTATGGGCAGTAGGTTCTTTGACATCAGTCTTTGCAATTGTTTTTTTTTGTTGTTTTTTTTTAATCAGTTTTCTCAAAGGCAACAAAAGTAAAATTAAAAAAAAAAAAAAAAAGTGAGTCCCTCAAACTAAAAGCTTTTGCACAGTGAGGGAAACCATCGACAAAATGACTGAATGGAAGAAAATATTTGCAAATTATATACCCTATAAAAGGATCAATTTCCAAAATATATAAAGAGCTTCACAACTTAATATCAATAAAACCAAATAACCCCACTGAAGAACGAGCAGAATGCTTGAATATACACTTTTTCAAAGAAGACATATGGATGTCTAGGAAGTTTGTGAAAAGATGGTCAACATCACTCATCATCACAGAAATGCAATTCAAAACCATAATGAAGTGTCCCCTAACAGAATGACTATAAACAAAATGGCACAAAATAACAAGTGTTGGTGAAAATATGGAGAAAGGAGAACCTTTATGCACTGTTGGTGGGAAAGTAAATCAGAGCAGCCACTATGGAAAACAGTATGGCATTTTCTCAAAAAATTAATTAGAACAACTCTAGGATCCAGCATTTGCATCCAAAGAAAACAAAAGCACCATTCTGAAGAGAGATATGCACCCCTATGTTCATTGCAAAATCATTGGCAATAGTAAAGATATGGAAGCAATCTAAGTATCCATAAACAGATGAATGGGTAAAGATGTTTGTGTGTGTGTGTGTGTGTGTGTGTGTGTGTTGCACTATTACTCAGCCATAAAAAAAAAAGCAATCAAATCTTGCCATTTGCAACAATATGGGTAGACCTATGGGTACTATGCTGAATAAAATAAGTCAGACAAAGGAAGACAAATACATGTGCTTTCACTTTCATATATATATGAAATCTAAAAAACAAAACAAATGAACAAAACAGAAATATACCTATAAATAGAAGAAACAAACTGTAGTTTACCAAAAGGGGGAAAATTGAGGGATGGGTGAAATAGATTAAGGGGATTTAGAGGTACAAACTCCCAGTTATAAAAGAAAAACATCCTGGGGATATAATGGGCAGTATAGAGAATATAATGAATAGCGCTCTAATCACTTGGTAGGGTGACAGACGCTAATTAAACTTATGGTAATCCTTTTGTAATGTACAAAAATGCCAAATCACTATGATGTACACCTGAAAATAATAAAATATTGTATACCAATTATATTTCAATTAAAAAGTTTAAAAAATGGGATCTCAAATAGAGGTTGTACTTTTATTAATATAAATAAATATCTTTTTGCCAAGGAGCTTAGATTCATCATGATTCTAACATGTATGAATTTCATGAACTTTGCTTAATATTTTGAAATCTTAAAAAATCCTTTTGAAGTATCCTCATCATTATTGTGGCATTTTGTCTCTCTAAATAACAATTTATTTTAATTTTCAAAAATTTAACCTAGTGTTCTCATTTCACCTTTCCTGACTCCTTTTACATTGGCCTCTAGGCCACAGATAATTTGTGGTAGACCAGGTAATTAGATAATCAGAATTTCACAAGTGAGTTGCCAAATGGGTGAGATGTTATTTAAAAAAAAATCTACTTGTAACATCCACCTTTCTGTCTAATAAAGCTAGATGCCTGAAACACTTAATCAAGTGCTTTCTATAATAAATAGTCAGTGGTAGAAGTATAGTTAATACAACAACATGAAACATTTTAAAAGACACTGACCTGGGCTAGAGAGGTTAGGGAGCATTGAGTAAGTGGGAACTTGATTTTATGATGTGTATATATAAACATTTACTTATGCTATAAGCAAAGAATGGCACTGTAGCCAAATAGTAAATAATAAAAACATACTAATCATAACATAAAATTTCATAATTGATGCATTATATATTGAATATTTATATATTAATATTTATATAATATTGAATATTATACATATAATTTACCATAACACACACATACACACAGAAATTTAAAAATTTGGGTTCTTATTTATATATTGGTAGTTCAATGCCACAGTACTAAAATGAGTTATTAGAACATTCATTATTCTGAAATATTCTACTAATCTGTCTCTTCTGTTTCTCCTTTTCAGTAACAGCTGACTTTCTATGAAATTTTGTCAGTGTCACATACAGAAAAATGAATGTTCAATTATTTTCTTCTTTTCTATGTTTTCTGCATATTTCTTTCTGTTCATGCAGAACATTATTCTTACTGAAAATTAAATAAACTCTGACTTATACAATCTGTTCTTCTAAAAACTAAATCAGACAAATAAAAAGTTATTGTTTTCAAGGAGATCTGCATAAAAATAGAAGATGAATTAGAATTTCCATCTATAAAAAAGAGAGTGGAATTTTCCACTGCTCAGGTACAAAGTGTTATCTGTTGGGTGAAATCTGCAGGCATATGTGGCTCACAGTGAAAAAGCTACATTTTCTTAAATTTCAAGGTTTTAAACTATTTTCCTTCATATGCCATTAAAATTTAGGATTAGTATTTTGTAAAGAAATGCATGCTGCTATGAAATACATTAGAGACTGAGCCCTTCTAAATTGTATATTGCAAGGTTATGGGGTTAAAATATAGGCTGAGAAATAGAATTCCTCCTACTATATTTTTTGTTCTTTGCCCTGTGTGTTTAACACTTCCTTCTAATTTATTATCACACTGGCCTTTCCATGATTACATAGGATTTTAATTTCAAGTATAGTCATAACTTTCCATTATTGTAGAGTTATATATTTGGTCTTGTCCCTCACCACAGAAAACAGTGGCAAACCTTTTATTCCAGGATCCAAAAATGTTCCTCCATTTGGGCCAATGGTTATTCATGATGGGACCATTGTAAAATAATGCAGAAATAGTAAAATTTATGTTACAAAAATTCTAGACTAATTGCCTTCTTCCTTTTCCAATTCTTTCTCTTTTCCCCCCACTTATATCCATGGAAATTTTCACATCATGCATATTGCCCATGTGTACCTATGCAGAGCTATGAAGACCACACCCAATTTGTTCTAATTTTAATGCAAACTATTGCTAAATCCCCACTCTCCATTCTCCATTCCACGTTTCATCTCTGGGGAATATTCTGCATCCCTAAAGGAACATTCAGCATCAGTTTTAATTACCTTTACATACTTGAATGGTGGTATGCTGGATGCTAAAAGAAATAATTTAAACAGATATGGTCCCTGCCTTCTAGCCACTTACATATTAAACCATGATAAAACAAGTTGCTATTTTTAATTGGATAGCAAGTGTAACATTTTTCATGTAAATCTTTCTAAAAAATGAGACAATTCAATTGCCTTCCTCCATGAAGTTCACTTAATGATGCACAGAGATATAGTGAACAGCAAAAAATGCCCAGGAAGTGTATGTATGATAGCTCCATTTTAGACTCCCAAGAAAGTACAAATGAGTGTGGTTGCTAACAATTGGTATCTGACAGCTAAGCTGAAATATTCTTAACAAACATAAGCAATTCTCTAGAATTTACACAATAATCAGGTGGAGCTTCCCTGTGACTATGCAGTAGAAGAAGGCAAAGGCAGGTCTATGCCATGTCCAGGTCTGAAACAAGACAGAGCCCAGGACACTCAGCAAGCACAAAAAATTAGCATGATGAAGTGTTGCATCTTTATAATAGCAAATCTAATTCTGCTTTAATGTTTTTGCTTTCTAGGTAAACGTTTCCAACCTACACATGATTGATTTGTCCCCAGTACTGACAGCATTCAATCCAGAATCCTTTTTAAAATACTCAGGACAAACCCAAATTCTGTAACAATGCTCTTCAAACTCTTTCTTACCAGTACCCAGAGATTCATCTTGTATGCCTCTTCTTTGCTGTAACAAACTAAAATATTTTATTTTTCTTGACTATTAGTGGGTTTCTGGTCATTAGTCTTTGGCAGGTGACCTTTAATAAATTTAATGACTTAATTATTTTCTTTAATTATATCTTGGAAATTATAATTAAATTAGTAATTAAATATTTTTAGATCTTTCTTCACTTTATATATAATATGTGAAAAAAGTTTAAATCAAATGCTGATAACCTGGGTCCTCTTCACATATCAAATTATACAATTTTCTACATTTTGAAAGACATGTTGATAAAATGAGAAATAGGAAAGGGAAGTTGCTATAGGCTGAATGTTTGTGTCCCTCTAAAATTCATATGTTGAGACCTAATTCTCAATGTGATATATTAACAGGTAGGGCTATTGGAAAATTATGAATAGGATTAGGGCTCTTACAAAAGAGACCCCAGAGAGCTCCTTAGCCCTTTCTGCCATGTGCAGACACAGAGAGGAGATAGCCATCTATGAACCAGGTTGAAACCCCTTACCTACTCCTTGAACTTGAACTTCCAGCCTCCAGAACTGTGAGAAATAAACTTCTTTGGTTTATAAGCCACCCAGGATATGGGTACTCATTGAAAGTTTATTAAATGCCATAAACAAATTGTCTAGTTTGATCCTTATATAAATGGATTATCTAATTTAAAATCAAAGCTCAAAGAGTTTTAGTAATTATCCCAAGGTGTCACTGTAAATAAACGTTGAAATTTGAAGACAACTCCAGTTTGGGCTCTGAAATATGTTTGCTGTGGAATTGGTTTCAATGAGAATAAGAGAAAAATTAAAATTAATGAAACTAACAATATAATTGAAAGTATTTAAAATATTATTATAATTTTAATTACTATTAAAATGAGAATAATTAAAGCATAGTGAGCAATAATTAAAAATCATAATCAGATTGACATTTTTCTATCACAAAGTAAAAAAAAAAAAGTCTGGTCCTCTTCTGATCTTCTCTCATAAATATTCTCCAGTTATATCCTCTACTCTAGTCTTATTAATATTTGTTATTTAAATATATGGATAATATAAATATAATATATATTTATAATAATACAACATGTAATTATTTAATATATGTAATAAAATACATATTTACATATAAACACATTATATATGTCACATATCAACACACACATACTTTCCATATAGCATATAGTATGCTATATTTTGTTTTTATTTATTTTGGTTTTCTGTCATTCTACTTAGAATAGATGCTATGAGAAAACCGAAGTTTGTTTCTGGTGTTGGCAGTGATGATAATTTTGACACAGGAAGACAATCTGAATTTGTTTTGCTACTTTTTTGGTCACTTTCTTATGTAACCCCAGTGCCTAAAATAATGCCTGCTCCATAGCAGGTACTCAATAAATTCTTGTTGAATAAATACATTAAAAAAAAAAGTGAGGATTTTAAAAGACCAGTGCTTAGATTTAACATTTTAGGATTTAATGTAATTTTATATCACAAACAAATTCAAACTATAAGTCTACCACAAACAAAAACTTTCTAATATTTTAAAAAAAGGAAGTAATAGAATTCAGAAATGCAATCCTATGGGCTCTACCTTTTTCAACTTTATCTTATGTTTCAGTTAATTCATTATCACGTAGATAAATATTTCTAGAAAATCTGTTACAGTCCAGGGCCTTGCTAACTAATAAAAACATTATTCTTTCTACCATTTGTTAGTTGTGTGAACTTAGCAAAATGACTCAACCACTATAACCTTCAGTGTCTTCATCTGTAAATTGTGACTAAAGAGGGTAACTACTCATCAGCATTTTATGCTGATGCCCTAACACAAGAGACAAGATGAAATAATGTCAGTGAAGCATTTAGGACTGCCACTGACCCACAGGAGTCATCCGATTAATGCTTTTCCTATCACTTGTCAGTAATGAAGTTGAAGAAAACATAATTGATATGCCCACGTATTTATAAAGACTGAGAATATCTCATAGAGAAGGCAAAAACTGTCTGATTTTAAAAGCACAAATAGGACATACTTTTATGTATAACAAACTTACTTTAATACAATAGGTTGCACCCTCATTGACTCTGCCAAAATAACAACTCTTCCTCCTACCCTACCAAAAGGCCTACACCTGCATCAAGTCACCACATAGAACATAACTAGAAGTTTTAACCTTTAATAAGGATATTTATTTTATTTCTCTTCCTTGTGGAGAATGATATTCAGGCAAAAACTACCTTTCTCTGAATGTGATTAATACCAATGAAAGTAGTTGTGCTTCACTTTGCTGAAGATTTTGCTGCACACATGTGGTAATTCAGAATATTTTGAAAGGATTTTAAATGTAGATGAAGAGATTTGCTTCTGCTGAGATAAATGGAAAGGAAGTAGATCCACTTACAGTGTATTTCTAGCACCTGCATGGCCACCTGAGGAGTGGCATTGAGGGATTCGTGGTCTACTCTGCAGATCACAGCCACGCCATCATCGCTCCGGTCCACTCGGAAATCCAGTGTGCTGCTGACAGTGAATGTCTTGCGATTTGCATCCTCTTCTTTTAAATATTTTACATCTGAAAATAAAATGTCAGTTTTAAAATTCTGTGAGTGACATTATCTTTTAAAATGTAACAGATTTCATTTACTTGGGTCACAACTGGAAGTGCCATCTCCCTCTCTTTTTCAATTTTTAAAAAAACAAATATTTGTTAATTTAATATTTAACCCTTTTTGGCTTCAGCAAATAAAAATATAAGTAGTTCAGAAATAAAATTTAAAAGGTAACTGCATAAGTAAAAAAGAAGGGTAGGACACAGCTATATTCCTTTTGTGACCTTTTTAAAATTTTTTTTAATACTCCATTTGAGACATCAGGTCATTTTAGAATATTAAACTTCAGGGGCACCTGGGTGGCTCAGTTGCTTACCACCAACTGAGTGGTGGTTTGGGTTCAGGTCATGATCCCAGGGCCCTGGGATCTTACTCTACAGGTAGCCCACTTCTTCCCTGTTTGACATTCCTCCTGCTTGTGCTTGCTCTCTGCCTCTCTCTCCCTTGCTCTTTGTGTATAAAATAAATAAATAAAATATTTTTAAAAAAATAATATTAATCTCCTTTCTTTAGATTTAAGTTTTACATAAGGATAATCTTAATTCTCTGTGCCTCAAGTACAGTTGGGAAGGCCAAATTCACAACATCTGATTATGCCTAAAAGGAAGTACAAGATATTTGAGCTATGATTTCAACATGAACAATATGAGATGAACACATTGCTAAAGAATACCTCTAATGAGAACACTGTCATCTTTTATAAAGAAAAAAAAAGGACACGGATGCAAAAATTCTAAACAAAAGACTAGCAAATAAAATACAGCAATATATTAAAAGAATCATTCACCAAAATCAAGTAGGATTTATTGCTGGGCTGCAATTGTGCTTCAATATTCGCAAATCAACTAATGTGATACACTACCTTAATAGAAGGGAGAATAAGAATCATATGACTCAGAACACCTGGGGGGCTCAGTCATTAAGTGTCTGCCTTCAGCTGAGGTCATGCTCTTGGAGTCCTGGGATCAAGCCCTACATCAGGCTCCCTGCTCAGTGGGAAGCCTAATTCTCCTCCTCTCACTTCCCCTGCTTGTGTTCCCTCTCTAGCTGTGTTTCTCTCTGTCAAATAAATAAATAAATAAATAAAATCTTTAAAAAAAAAAGAATCTTATGACTCTATCAATAGATGCAAAAAAAGCGTTTGACAAAGTACAGTATCCATTCTTGATAAATCCCTCAACAAATAAGGAGAGAGGAACATACCTCAACATCAAAAAGGCCATATAGAAAAAACTAACAATGAGTATAATCCTCAATCAAGATTGGGACGTCCACTCTCACCACGGTTATTTAACATAGTAGTGGAAATCCAAGCTTCAGCAGTGAAACAACACAAAGAAATAGAAGACATCCAAATTGGCAAGGAAGAAGTCCAACTTTCACTATTCACAGATGACTTGATACTCTATGTAGAAAACCTGAAAGACTCCACAAAAATATTGCTAAAACTGATATATGAATTCAGTAATAGTGCAGGATACAAAATCAACATACAGAAATCTGTGGCATTTCTACATACCAATAAGGAAGCAGCAGAAAGAGAAATTAAGGAAATGATATGATTTATAATTACACTAAAACCATAAGATACCTATAAATAAACCAAAGAGGTAAAAGACCTGTACTTTGAAAACTATATAACACTTACAAAAGCAATAAAAGAAGACAGAAAGAAATGGAAAAACATTCCATGTTAATAGATTGGAAGAACAAATGTTGTTAAAAGCAATCTATACATTTAATGTGATCCCTATCAAAATAGCAACAGTATTTTTCACAGGGATAGAACAAACAATCCTAAAATTTGTGTGGAAACACAAAAAAGCATGGATAGCAAATGCAATCTTGAAAAAGCAAAGCAAAGCTGGAGGTATCAAAATTCTGGACCTCAAGCTATATTACAAACTGTACTCATCAAGACTGTGTGGTATTGATACAAAACAGATACATTGATCAATAAAACAGAACAGAAAACCTATAAATGGAACTAGGACTTTATGGTGAAATAATCTTTGACAAAGAAGGAAAGAATATCCAATGGAAAAAGACAGTCTTTTCAACAAATGGTGTTGGGAAAACTGGACTGTGCAATATGGAGATGAATGAAACTGAACCACTTTCTTAAACCATATGCAAAAATAAATTCAAAATCAATGGAAGACCTAAATGTGAGACAATAAAACATCAAAATCTGAGAGGAGGACACAGTAACTCTTTTGACCTCAGTTGTACTGACTTCTTATTAAACATGTTGCCAGAGGCAAGGGAAACAAAAGGAAAAATGAACTACTGGGACCTCATCAAGATAAAAAGCTTCTGCATGGCAATGAAAACAATCAACAAAACTAAAAGGCAGTCTACAGAATATGAGATGATATTTGCAAATGACATATCTGATAAAGGGTCAGCATTCAAAATGTATAAAGAACATATCAAACTCAACACCCAAAAAAACAAATAATCCACTTAAGAAATGGGCAGAAGACATGAACAGATACTTTTCCAAATAATACATCTATGGCTAACAGACACATGAAAAGATGCTCAACATCAATCATCAGGAAAATACTAATCAAACCCATTATGAGAAACTGCCTCACACCTGTCAGTATGACTAAAATTAACAACACAGGAAATAATAGATATTGGTGAGGATGTGGAGAAAGGGAAACCCTCTTACACTGTTGGTGAGAACACAAACTGGTGTAGCCACAGTAAGAAGCTTCTTCAAAGAGTTAAAAATAGAACACTCCTATGATACAGCAATTACACTATTGGGTATTTACCCAAAGAACACAAAAACTCTGATTCAAATGGACACATGCACCCCAATGTTTATAGCAGCTCTATCAACAATAGCCAAGTTATGGAAAATGGACCAAAGAGCCTTCGACTGATGAATGTATAAAGAAAATGTGAGGAGGGAGGGTCAAGATGGCGGAAGGCCAGGTGACCGCATTTCAGGGAATTCCCTGAAGAGAGCTGAATTCCAACAAAAAAACCACTACAAGACCACCGTGAACACCCATGAAACCAGCCTGAAATGTGATATTTCCCACTTCTGGACCGCCACGAGAGACAAAGAACATCGGCAAAAAGGTAGAAACAAATTGGAGGGTCTG
>PITA01008640.1:36195-83124 GCA_004023965.1 Spilogale gracilis | reverse complement strand
GGCCTTCTCAGGGCCTTTGTTATGTCTAGGCACATTGGGAATCTCCAGGATGTAGAAGCGTGTAGGGAAAAGCGTTTTTCAAAGGAACTCTCAATGGTGCCTTTGTTTTCTTTTCTCATCTCAGGCAGCTGGTATTCACAAAACATAGTTGGGATTGCGGGTGTGTGTACACATGACGTATAAACTCTTTTGATTTGGAATGTGTGCGTAGCAGTCGGAGATGAAGAACTAGCTCTCGGGTCAAGCTGTGTGATCAGGTCCACCAGCAAGCACATCTGAGCGCCCCCGTAGATCACGTAATCCATGCCAAGTAACGTTTGTATGTGTAACAAGGGTCCTCACCAAGTGATAACACTGACATCCATGTGGTGGGATTACAAGTTACTTTTATTTTCTTCTGACGCTTATCGGCACTTTGTAAATGCTTTGCAATGAACACATGTGCCTACGGCCAGAGGCACAAGCCATTCTTTATTGGGTAATCAGTGCTGTGGTATCTATTTACAAGAATGCCTCTCCTCCCGGGATTAACTGCCCGGCCCATCTTCACTAATGACTTAAACAAAAGGAGGGAGGTTGTACTCATCAGATCCTCACATGATACTAAATTTGGTGGGGTGGCTCACACTCAGAAAGCCAAGAATAAAATTCAAAACAACCATGACAAATTGAAAACACGGCTCTAAAAAAACCAGATGAAATTCAATAGTACAATTATAAGGTGACAGATTTAGGGCTAAATGCGGCCACCATATGTTTAGGATGCAGACAGGACGAGCTTCCAACTGGTCTCAACTACCAGGTGAGCCCCAACAAGGCGTTGGACCTTCAGTTATGATTCAGAGCCAGACACGGATAGATTTAGGAGAAAAAAGACCCGGTGGTGATTACTGTCCACACGCCGAGCAAAATGAGCAAGATAGTCCCTACAGTCATATTTTTGGTATACAAAATCCCAACGGAGAGGTCTGGGACAAAGTTGAACTCCTGGTTCACAAAAAGGAAGAGTCTTTGACATCAGGACTACCCTCCCACTCTAGCACTGTGCCCTCACTACATCCGGAGGTCATGTGCTCCCTGCCAGGCTCTGGGAACATTCGAATGTCCCATCTACATGAAAGAGCGTATCTGACAGATTTCACCATAGCATATTTGCTGCACTCTCGGCAGCATAACTAACGGGCTGAAGGGCCGTTTTGCTGTAAAAGATAAAAATCACGACAAATGAGAGAGGGACATTCATTTAAAGAGGACACAATGAAATATTTTTAAAAAACCAAATAAAATTAAAAGGACTTTATTGCAAAATGTAAAATATTTGAATATATGTCAAGCATGAGTATTGTCGCGTATGTTTGAAAGCTGTTGCAGAGTTCCGTGGGAAACTTAAGGGAAACTGCCCTGCTATATAGACCATCACAAGGGCTGAGGTTTCTATAATATAAAAATGGGAGTAGCGAGGCAAAGAGGGATGAAACCAACCGACCGTCAAACCAGTCACTACGGCCAATTAGATAAAAGATGCAAATGCTCGTGGCAATGATGCTTTTGGTCAAACTACCTAGACCCGCGTAAGAGGCACTCAGGCGCCTGCCTAGTGGGGTCGCATAACAGTTAGAACTTCTGGGACATTTTATTGGTTTACGGGGACAAGCAAATAGAATATTTGCAATCTGAACCATCTCCAAAAAACCTGTCCCGGAAAATCTAGGGCATCTGGTCGTAGTCAACAGAGCCCCTTGCCTTCTTCAAAGCCGCTGGATTCTGCACACATGAAAGGCCCGTGACATGCCCGGGCCCCCAAGTCAGCCCCCATCACAGGTCGGCGTTCGTCCGCTCCCTGTTAGAAGGCCGGGTTGAGTCTGTGTCACCCCTCCTGGAAGGGCTGGGAGAGGCTGGAGGGCACCTGGCAGCAGCCCCAGAAATGATCAAAGCTGTGGAAACAGGGCTCTGTGAAGCAAGGTTAAAGGAATTGGAACTATTTTGCTTGGAAAAAGCCAGGCAGAGTCTGGAAAACCCAGCTCCAGAAAGGAGCTCCACAGACCTCATGCCAGCCTTGACTTCCAGCCATCTGCGTCTTTTCCTCCCGAGGGCCGCCCGGGAGCCCTGCTGCCGGCTCCCCGAGATGGTGCGTTGAGTATGCTCTGCGCTTTCTGTTCAGGAGCTCCACGTGATTATGTTGTTTCGTTGGCACCACTGTCCTAGGATGGTTCTGCCTTTGGATGAGGCCGAGGAGACGTTAGGTAAGGTGTGTGAGTTCGTGGCGCTGGTGAATGGTGGATCGGTGCTCAGGCAGGGCGTCTGATGCGGTTCCAGACTCCTTCCCAATCGCATATACTCCAGACAGTGCCCTTTACGAGAGCATCCTCACCTCCCGTAGGGAAGCCTGGAGCTTGTAAGGTGATCTCTGACAATTGCTCACAAAGCCTGTCCAAGGACAAAGGCACGAAGCGGCCGGCAGATGTGGTTTCAATGGTGTGCCTTACAGGATGGAACAGGACACAGCCCCGCCCTGCCCTCCGTGTTACGTTGCATCTGAATTGTGTCCCCTCCAAATTCATATGTTGAAGTCCTAATCCCCAGGACCTCCGATTGTGACTGTGTTTGGAGATGGGGTCTTTAGATGGGAATGAAGGTAAAAGGAGGTCCTGACAATAGGCTGAAATCTGCCATGACTGGTGTCTTCTGAGAAAAAGAGATGAAGGCCCAGATATACTGATGGAGCAAAGACCAGGTGAGGACCCAGAGAGAAGACAGCCACCTGAAGCCTCGATCTTGGACTTCCAGCCTCCAGAAATATGAGCAAATACATTTCTGTTGTTTAAATCCCCAAGCCCGTGGTCCTCTGTTGGGGCAGTGTGAGCAAACTAATAAACTCATTGGCGGATCCTTCAACCCTTCAGAAGAGAAAGCTGAATCTTGGAGGACTCCATTCCTTGGAGTAAATCGCCCACTGTCACTCAGGGAACTGGAGGCAGAGACATAGTCAAGCCCCTTTCTTAGGACCTGCAACGCCTACCAGGAACACGTGGAAAGAAAACAAACAAACAAATATTGGAGGTCAAACGTGGGCTCATATGGGGTACATTTAAATCCCAGATCTCAGCAAGCACCCCGAAAGAGGACTGGCTTTGCAGAGTTTTAATAGTGAGGTGAACCGGGGAGGGGGGAGGGGGTGCTTGAGGTTCATGCAAAACAAACAGGCAGAGGACCCTGGCAAGGTGCTCTTAAAACACAAATCTGAAAAGGCTTTGCCGGCCCCTCAGGGGGATAATAAGATGGATCAGAGTGTGGAAACACAAATCCAGGCCATCTTGAACTCTAGCGGAGTTCTTGCAGATCAAAGAAGAACACGCTGGCTATCATCCTGCCAGGGAAAATGTGGAATGAGGTCTTCTTAATTAGACCTCTGCTTAAGTGCCGGGGAATGATTACTGCTGAATAAATAAAAATAGAGGGTTAAGCTCCATGGGCCCCAGTACGGGGCCCAGAGGCCAAGTGTGAGATGGGGCTTGCAGGGGAGAGCAGACCCCAGAGTGGGGGAAGGGGTACTTTAAGAGGTTACCCAAAGACAACTGTTTTCTGGCTTCCCTGAAGGGAACCTGGTTTCTGGATGGGGAAGTGGCATTGGAGGGAACTAGGGGATTTGCTCGTGGAACCTGGACCAGAGCCACTGAGTCTCCCATTTCCACCCAGGGCAGGGCTGATGTGTGGTATAATGATGGCTACTACCTGTGCTCATGCTGGCCGCCAAGTGCTTTATATCTGTTTTATTTTGAGGCATCACCAACATTCCAAGATTGCCTTATTTTATAGGAGAAGAGACAAAAGCACAGAGAGGTCAGGTAACCAACCAGAGGTCACACAGCTCATAAAGAGCAAACTCAGGTCTTGACCCCTGGTCCACCTATGCCAAGGCCCCTCCTCTCTCCAGTACACTGGGTTTTCTTCCCACTTCCTGTCTTCCATTGGCTTTTCAATCTTCCCAGCATCCCGCATGATACTCTGTACCAAGTTTTGGGGGCCCAATTCATTGGATCAACCAGTAGCCATGGTGAAACACGGAGGAGTTCCTCTCCCCATGGGATAAAAGTATTAGTCTCAATGTAACTGTGGTGACACCATGTTCCTCAAAGAAAGTTCCTGTGGTCAGATAGGAGTGGGCCCTGTAAGTATTACAGCGTCCTCCCTGAGAACCAGAAAGCACATTGGCTCATAAGAAACATGGATGTCTCCGTCCCCACTGTGTCCTCAAGGCTCAGCCTAGAACTTGACTCCGGAGGAGCTCAGCAAATATTTATGGATGAATGGCCATTTTACTGAAGCCCGACACTTGGTTTAATGCAGTATCTTCTGCTGTTCGGGCTGACATAACAAATGTCATCAACCAAGTGGCTTAAAAAACAAAAATTCATTTTCTCATAGTTCTGGAGGCTGGAAGTCCAAGATCAAGGAGCCGGCAGGGTTGGTGTCTGGTGAGGTCTCTCCTCTTGGTTGAAGACAGCCACCTTCTCTTTATAGCCTCATCTTGTCTTTCTTCAGTGCAGGTATGGTGTGAGAGAGATCCTCTCTGGTATCTTTTCTTAAAAGGACACTAATCCTATTAGATCAGGGCTGAAATCTTACCACCACATTTAACCTTTTTTTTTTTTTTTTTTTTAAGATTTTGTTTATTTATTTGACAGAGAGAAACACAGCTACAGAGGGAACACAAGCAGGGAGAGTGAGAGAGGGAGAAGCAGGTTTCCCGCCGAGCAGGGAGCCTGATGTGGGGCTCGATCCCAGGACCGTGGGATCATGACCCGAGCTGAAGGCAGATGCTTAATGACTGAGCCACCCAGGCGCCCGCACATCCAACCTCAATTATTCTCCCTTAGACGCTCCATCTCCACACACAGCCATGCTGGACTCAAGGACTTCACCATAGCATAGGAATTTGGAGTGGATGTAAATATTCAGTCCATAACGCCCTCTCAATCCTCCTTGTCCACCAATTTCCTTTTTGATGTAAAACACTGCAGGATGGTATTAGAGGGTGTCTGTGTTTCCAGAAAGGCTAGCCGATGTTAGCATTGTCTGATAGGAGACACAGATGACCGTGCACTGAGGTGGGCCCCACTGGGCCAGGTTCTGGCATGTGTCTCGGGGGGAGGGGGCGGTCATGGAGACATTGTGGACGAGCGCGGGGTTTGGGGAGGGCGTCCGCGTATATTGTTGGAGCTGGTCGGGATGTTGGGGAAGAGCAGCAAATGGTGACTGTGAGACTGGCTCAGCTGGGAGGACAAAGGCCAAGTTCAGGGGCATTCTTGGGTCAAACCTGAGGTAGTATTTTGGCTAGAGCTGTTTCTGCCTGCAGCTGAGGTGGCTGTGAGGCCTAGCCAGCGTCTTAGTTCATTTGAACTGCTCTCACAAAAATACCACAGGCGGGGGCCGAAACAACAAACACTTAATTTCTCATAGTTCTGGAGGCTGGGGCGTTCAAGATCAAAGCGCTGGCAGGTTCCATGTCTGCTGAGGGCCTGCTTCCTGGTTGAGAGACACCGTCTTCTGGCTGTGTCCCATGTGGGGGCAGAGTGGAGGTACAGAACTCCCTCCTGTCTTCTCTTCTAAGGGCACAAATCCCACTGTGAGGGCCCCACCTGGGTAATAGAATTACCTCCCAAAAGATTCCCCTCCAAACGCCATCACATTGGGTTTTCGGGCTTCAACGGAGGAATTTGCAGGAGACACAAACATGTCATCTCAAACACCTAGATCGAAAGGATCCCGTGTTGTTTTGATTTGCTTCCCCTTAGAAATGAAGAGGAGAGAAAGAATGAGACCGAGGGATGCACATTGCCTCCGCTCAGCCTGGCCTAGAGGGAGGCGCCACATGACATGAGAAGACGCGTCCCTCCAGAGACCGGGATGGGAGGCAGCCAAGAATCTAATGGGACGGAGGGGGCGTCCGTGAGTGCCCGCTACAGCTGGAATTCAGCTGCTACCACATGTCAAGCCACAGGGTGACGGTAGGTCCCCGTGCATGGATGGCCACAAGGACAGAGGTGCTGGACCAGTTGGCAGGACCCTCAAGGGCCCGGTGCCATGTCATCCATGTGCCCACAAGTGTCCCTGGGTGATGAAGGCTAGCGTCTCTGGGGACTTGCGTGTCCCCAGCTGCTGCTTCCTGGGGAGGGGCAGCCCCAGCACACCTCCCGCCTGAAAGGACACTTGGGTTCCTGGCCTGCTTCAGAGAAACTGACTATGCACAGCCCGTCCTGCCCTCAGAACCTCGTCTGCCAAGGGAACCTCTGTCAGATCCCTCTCGCAGAGGCGCCCAGCTCCATGATTCTGAAAGGATCTGGGTAGGCTTAGAGCCCCTCTGCCGGAAGCCTAAATGTCTGGCTCCACCAGGAGGAGGAAAACACGTCTCCTTTTCTCCAGAGCGGGAGCCTGGTCCTGTTGGCCCCCGGCCTCACGACAGTTTGGAATATCTTTGTTCCATTCACGGGCCTCTAATGGAATCAAGACCAAGCTATTTATATTTACAGATGGTCAAACTTTAGTGGAACATCAAATGCACCAGATGTTGTTAGGACAGAAGAAAATTAGTGAACTTGGGTGATAGAAATCAAAGAGCACCCCCCCTCCCACGGCTCTCTGGGCCCAAGATGCAGGAGGCTCCGAAGAGGCAGATGATAAGAAATGTCAGAGTGGGAGACCCACTGGATTTCCTACAGCTTCTGCAACCCGGGGCAGGGGAGGGGGGTGTTATTCAAGCTTGTTTCGCTGGGGAAATGCAGTCATTGTCTGTTCCCATTGTTCCTTCGGAGACCGAGGCGGGGGACCCAGCAGCAGGCAGTTCATCTCCAATTATTTTCAGCCAAGGGAAAAAACAGATGGTAAATAGCACTGAAAAAAAATTTTTTTTAGAATTAATATTAATAAAAGATGTGTTGGAGGCTCTGCCTGAATCCTGGGGAAACCAAAGCCCGCCTCATGTGCAGGGTAGGGGGAAGGAGGTGGAGGTAGCGGGGCACCCCGGGCAGGGGGCTGGGCCTGCAGAGAAGAGGCGCATGCGCCCCAAGGGAGCGCTGGGGTGCCAGGGCGAAGGTGCCAGCGAGTGGCGTGGGTGGCAGGGCACCCCCGGGAGCCCAGCATCTGGCAAGGGCTGGGGCCCGAATGCCATGAGGCGCCTGTCTAGGCTCAGAGCTCCGCGGGGGAGGAGGGCGGTGGGGCCGAGGCGGAGGGTTGCCCGGTGCTCGCAAGGAACACTGGCGCCAGTGGGCCCCCCTTCCCGCCGGGTGTGGCCCAGATGGCTCTTTTGTGCAGCTGCAGCCCACAGAGCAGACAGGCGGGTGTCCTCACCTCCCTGGCCAACGTGGCCTCTGTCCCTCGCCCTGCACGGCCGGTTCCAATGTCCATCTGTCAGCAAGTGTCCACCAGCTGTCCAGCTGTCCTTGGAGAGTTTGCATTCCATGTTTGACCGAGGGAGGGGGTTCAAGCCCCCTTCCTGTCTCCTCCAGGATTTGTAGACTTGGCAGAGGAGAAACAAGGGACCCGCTGCAGGCTGCGTGTGCAGAGGGGGAAAAGCAGGTTCCCCGGAACGCTCATTTATTCAGCAAAAGCTTTTGAGCACTCATCAGGTGCTTGGGATTATTCTAGGCCCTAAAGAAATACTGGAGAACAAACAGATGGGGTCCCTGCCCTCAGGGAGCTTACACTCCAGTAGGAGGGAGGCGGTAATTAATTGCATACAGGAGAGTAAAGGAAACACTGTTGATTTAAACCAACGCATATGAAATGACAAATGGTGACAGCAGTGCTGTGAAAAAAATTTCCTACAAGCTACACCGGTGGGTGTATTGTTACTTACCGGGCTCCCAGAACCATCTTCTCTCTTCTGTCTCCCTCCTCCAGAGCTCAGTGGGGACACAAGCTTGGGGAAGAAACCGGGAAGAGAGTATGTACCACAGTCACCAACTAAAGATATTAATATGAAAAAAAAAACCATCCCAAAAAACCGTACCTTAGAAGACAGAAACCCCCACCTGGGACCACCCCATTATCACGCCTATCCGATCTTGTTTCCTTCTTTGTTTTGGCCACTACGGAGCTCAATGTGAGAAAGCATGGCTGACTTCCAGCAACGAATGTAATGGACTTCATGCGATGTCGATTATGAAGGACTCTTGCCCGCAGCTTTAGTTTCTCATTCCTGCTCTCATATTCTCTCTGTTTCATTTCATTTAAAAATTTTTTTCATCTGATATTTTAAATTCATGTTTTATCTTATCATATATGTGCAGCTTTCTGGTATGTTGTTTGAAATCCTTCCTGAAGCCCAGTGGAGACAGGAGGAACATTGATGAGGTTCCACTGGGACCTAAAAATTATCCTTGCTTTCTGTGATGCTGGATGGAGCAGAGGCAGAAGCAGAAGGAAAAACGTTGGTATAATGACGTTACTGGGATAATCGATGACACTGGAATGCAGCTGGTAGATTGGATAAGAGCATTGTCTTAATGGAAATTTCCCAGGTTTGGTAATTCACTGTTGTTGCGTAAGAGAAGGCTTGTCCTTGCTCTTGGGAAATGCACGCTAAAAGGGGATGCCAGGGTATGATATCTGCAGCCTACCCTCAAATGGTCCAGATGCAGGGAGAGACAAATATGTATATTTCTATACACATATATATACATTCACATACGTGTACACACACATATGATGAGAGGGATAACAGGGAAAGAGGAAAGATTACCATTGCACATTTGAAAAATGAAAGCACGTGTGAATTTGCTTCTCAGTCTTAATTACAGTGGTTGGCCTTTTAAAAGGGACTCTCAAACAACAACTTTGTGTCCCTTCAGTGCTTCCTCTTCTTGCTGCCTGTCTCCTGTTCCTCCTGCCCAAAAAAGCTCCCACCCCTCCCTGGAATGCTAAAAGAAGACAGACATTCGAAGCAGTTCCGGAAGAAGTGCTCCTGGATAACCAATCATGGTCTGCGTTTGCCTCCGGCGTTGGTGGAGACAGAAATCTCTCATCTGGGTTGTCAGCAAGTGCTGATGATTTTAAGCATCTTCTTTTGGAAGAGAAACACCTCAACATTTCTCAACCAGTCTGGACTTCTTGTCGTTTGCCATCCAGCTGCATTGGGCTTTGCAAAAGAGAGTATTGCCAGCAAAGGGTAACCACAGACTTTCTAGAATCAGAAATAAGTACTTTTCATTGGCGCGACTGCAGCGTCTGCTGGCCTGGAAGTCACCTCCAGCCCAGGTCCACCGCTCTGCATCTCTTTTTCACATCTCGTTCACGCTCCTGTCAAGGTGACCTTGGTGGAAAGCTCTGGAAGATTGGCGAGCCCAACCTGGAATGACGGCTCAAGAAAGGGTAGGCAGGGATGCCTGGGTGGCTCAGAGGGTTAAGCCTCTGCCTTCAGCCCAGGTCATGATCTCTGGGATTGAATCCCACATGGGGCTCTTTGCTTGGTGGGGAGCCTGCTTCTCCCTTTCTCTGTCTGCCTATTTGCGATCTCTCTCTGTGTCAAATAAATAAATAAAATCTTTGAAAAAAAAGAAAAAGAAAAAAAAAGAAAATGTGGGTGCTCCAGACCTTCTCTCCACTCTGTGCTCCCATTCCTGAGGCATCAAGACTACAACACAAGGAAAAAACTCCTTTAAGAAGACTCTTCAGGTCTCACGATGTTCTCATCCTCCTCTGAGAAGCCACAGTCTTCAGATCACAAAGCAAACTGCCCCCCAACTCTGGTGCCTTCAGGGCTTGTTCCCGGTTGGAGGACGTAGGGTTGCACCTGCCAGTGGGATGGACCACACCTGTCTTTCTCCTTAGCAAAGGCTCGGGGCCTTTCTGTTTATTCACCTTCCTCCTACCACTGACCCTCGCCCCTTCTCCAGGCGTCCTCCTTGTCTGCACCTGCCGGGTGAGGAGTAGGCATGATGTCCCATTCTCTGATTCCTCTCTCCCCATCTCCGGGCCACAGAAGAGGCTATTGAGACTGACTTGTTCAGTCCAGCACAATTCCCGAGTGATCAGGTGTCAGCGAGGAGTCGCATCGTTCAATCTGTATGTCTCCAGGCGGGAAGGGGAGAGGAAATGTGGTGCTAGCACAAAGACCACTGAATTAAAGGGTGGCGTGAGCCCAGAGAAGTGATATGAATTTCCTCATGGTCCCAGAGTGGCAGCTTACACCCCTTGCCCATTATTTTGCTTTTTTCCAGCTCTCTTCTTCAAACCCTCTCATTCACCCAGATCAAAAGGGTTTTCAGACTCTGACTCTTTCATCCTGGCAATCATGGTGTGAGGCAGCACAAGATGACAAGTGATTAGCTGGGGAGCCGGGAAGCCAAGCCCTGGCGATCCCTGGGACACAGTGCTTTGGCCTTGGCCACCCTGCAGGAGCTCCTGGGAAAGCAGACTGCAGCGGGGCTTCTGGGACAGGTGGAGGCCTGGGGGATGGGCCAACTGGGGCTTTAGGGTCTTTTCCAGTCGGGTGCAGCAATGGTCATGGGCCAAGGTTGTCCTTCATCTTGAACTCTGTTTCACCTCCTGACCCAGCCTCTGGTTCTGCTTCCTCCCTTCCCACCCAGCTCTGACCCCCTCACGCTGCTCTTAGACCGCCCACACCTCTGGTTAAGCAGGAGGCACCAGAGGCTGGGGCTCAAGTCATGTCTTAACCACCTCACAACTGAGCTTACTTGTTGTTTCGGGGCAGTCAAGGTATCCGACCTTCACAAGGGGGTCCTGCCCTTGACCTGGGCAATCTTGTTGCTTTCTCACTCAAGTTTGTGTTTACTTTCCCTGAAGCCCTCTGTTCTCTGCCTGCAACTGAGGTTGACTTAAGGAAACAGGGGGCTGTGGTATCCCTTCCAGAGAGAATGCTCATAGTTAACAGAGACCTTGTGATGGTATGTAAAGGCTGAGGGAATGACCACTAGCATGAAGTCAGGGGTGGGGGTGGCGGGGGGAAGAGGATGTGTCAGAAACGCCGGTCTCCCCATCCCATAATAACATCAACCAAGACCACAAGAGCAACAAGAACATTTACCACCCGCAACCTCCATCCCTAGACCTCACATCCCGAGTCACAGCCATTTCAAAGGGCTCCCCAAAGTAGGTGTCAGCATTTTGTCGAAGATAGTGAGCGAGAGCATGCACACATAGGAGTAGGGGGAGGGGCAGAGGGAGCAAATCTTCAAGCAGACACCCCACTGAGTGCAGAGCCCCACGAGGGGCTCCATCCCACCACTCTGAGATCATGACCTGAGCCAAAACCAAGAGTCAGATGCTCAACTGACTGAGCCACCCAGGCGCCCTAAGGGACAGCATTCCATCCATCAAGTAGAAAATATATATATGCATATGATGGCGTGTGCCCCATGCTGTCCTGGGCATCAGGGAAAAGGGGGTGTGTCATGTGGGCCAAGCTCTTGGGGAGTTCACAGTTGAGTCACAGCTGATAGCGCCACACATTGAGGTCACCGCACAGTCGACGAGTGCACAGAGTGAAGTGTCTGACAAGGGAGACACCGCTCTGGCTCAGGTAGTCCTGGAGGGCCCCTCTGAGGAGGTGACATTCGGGTTGAGATCCGCATTTGGGAGAAGCCAAATCTGGGTAGAGGATACCTCAGGGTAGATTCCCGGAAGCAGGACTGAGCCTGGCAAGTCAGAGGATGGGAACGTGGCCTGTGGTGGCTGAGGAGAAAGGAGCTCGGGCCAACGGGGCTGCCCCAAGGGGCCTTGGCGGGTTGTGGAAAGGTGCTGATGTTATGCTTTACTGGCGGGATTCCAGTGGAGTGTGGAGTGTTCTGACTCCCGCTGTAAATAGATGGTTCTGGCCGCGGGCGAGGGGGCACTGCAGTGGGTCCCGTAGAAGCTGGGGGACACCAGGACTATCCGGGAATAGCCAGCATCCCTTCCACCAAGGAGAAAAGTGTCTGGAGCCCCAGGCTTCATGGAAAAATAAACAGCAAAACTCTGACGCTTCGCCGAGCCCAGCAGCAGCTGACCCGGAGGGCAGATGGACCGACCCCGTACCGCCCGCTAGCGCAGGCCCGTCCTAACTCGGACGTACCGTGACGACGAGGCATCGTGTCTCTGACAACCCCAGGGTCACCTCCCGGTGCAGCCGCTCGAGGAGCGCCAAGTCCCCCCTCAGGGCAGACAGATCTTCAGAAGTGACCCTTCCTGCCACCATGGCAGAGAGCCACGTTCAGCTTCGGTCCCTTCCTGGGCCCTTGGGCTAAAGGCCTTTGTGAGGTCCTGCCTCACACAGGGAGTCACTTTGGAAGGTAATTAAGCCCCTCACACAGACTTACTGTGTGACCCAGGGGCCAGAACAAGGGCAGCGAACATCAGGATTCCTGTCGCCAGGCCCGCTCCAGAGCCCTTCAAGTCTCTAAGTGCTTGTCTCCACCTCAGACAATCCCACGAGGTAATCACAGCACCTCCATGTCACAGAGAAGGAAACACAAAATGCTAACTATCTTCTCCCAGGTCTCAGAGGGAGAGAGGGAGAGAGAGAAGGAAAGAGGGACAGAAGGAGCGAGGCGGGGGGGAGCCCGGCCAGCATCCAGAATCACGCTGTCCAACCCTGTCCTGCCCCTGAGCGGGCTTCCCCGAGGTGCTAAAAGCTCAGAGACCCTCCAAGGTCTAAACCCAACAGTAGCCCGAGTTCTTTTATCCAGCAGACCTGCAGGACATTCATCCTCCAAACATACACCAATCCTAGAAAAGAAAGAAACTGAAAAGAGAGGAGGAGAGGCTGTGAATTTTGAGCAACTGTAGTGTGCAATAGGATTAACCCAGGGGCCCCGAGGTGATGGGGAGGGAGGTGGGGGCGCCCTGGCTGGGCCTCAGTTGGGGCTTCTCTGGGAAGGGGGGAGGCGGGTCCAAGGGAGGCCCCGGGTGCTTAGCGACTGACCCAGGAAAAGCCAAGCCCTCTGTGGGAAAATCCAGGAGGGCAGAGACTCCCCCCCTCCCCGCTACAACAAACCTATACTTAAACATTGACTGTGCTCTCTGCAAAGGGAATCCCCCATGGCTGAGCCAAACACGGAGCGCCCTCTCTCCCCCCAGTCCTGTTACAGCGGTTTCTGTGGCCTTCTGAGTTCTGAACCAGGACCAAATCTGTTAGGCCAAGTTCCAAACTGGGTTGTGTTTTTTGTTTTTTGTTTCTTTCTAGCAGCCTAGGCCTCCCTTATGCCAAGGAGAAAGCCAGACATGGAGCCCCATCTCTAAGCCACACTGGCCTCGCCTCGAGGGGTGAGGGAGGGCAGACGCCCATGAGGCCCAGGGCTCGTCTCTGCATTTCTAACCTGCCTGTGAGACGTCCTGAGTCTCAGAAACATTCAGCCTCCCTTCTGCAGGGAGAAGCCCCGGGAGGGACAGAGGCTTCCTCAGGGAGGAAAGAAGATGCAATCTAAGTATGTCCTTTCCTCAGGTCGGGCGATAAAATGAGCTGGTGAATGACTGGGAAAAACCAGTCCCCTACCCCCCACCCCCAATTCAACTCAGGAACAGAGATAAACGTTTCCAAAGTGACCACTCTCCCTCTCCAGGGCAGTTGGAAGAAAGGCATTTCTTCCTCTTAATTACCCGGACACCCACTCCCATGCATGAGCAGTCACACATGGGATGAACTCGTGTGTGTGTGTGTGTGTGTGTGTGTGTGCATGCACACGCACACCCTCTCACAGCTGCCCCCAGAATCCTGTAATTAGCACCCCATAAAGGACCATCTATCTATTGGAAAACACCAGCCTGGACCCTGGGTGACTGACAAGCCAGAAAACTTAATTTCCCTCTTTGTAAGAGCTGTCTTTTAAGTCACTGTTTGATCGCCCTACCAGATTAGGCTGAACCGCCTAGGCGAAAGGCATACCTTTGGCCACACCCTCCCCTCCTGCTCCCCCTGCCCCCCACCCCCAGAAGCTATAAGGCCTCTCTAAACGCTCTCTGAGACTCCTTCTTCAGCCTTCTTGGGGCTGCCCCTCTGAAGTGGAACTGCAGGAAGTCCTCCGTACGAGACGACAATGTCAGGCACATCGGTAACGCAGCGCGCAGACCCAGCGGCGCCGGTCCCGCTGAAATCCACTCCGCAGCAGGGATCCGTGAACCCGAGATTTGTCTGAATGGAAGACAGCTGAAACATGTAAGGTTTGGATTTGATCAAAATGAGCCCAAACACCGGTCCCTCCTCCCTCCCCCCATCCCCCAGACTGGGGGTGCCCAGCCCTACCCGGGCAGGGTCCCCACCTTCCGATTTGGAAAGTCCTTCAGTCTCTTTGCGGACTTTTCCTCTATGGTGTGGTTCTCAGGTTTACTCAGGTGCGTAGATCACGAGCTTGTGAAATGTAGATTCTGGGGTGTTGGCCTCACAGAGTCTTTAGTTGCTTAGTTTAAGGTGGGACTCAGCGAACTGGTTTTTAGTAAGACCCCAAGGGTTTCTAATGGAGGCGATCAAGACCAAACTCTTTTTTTTTTTTAAGATCTTATTTATTTATTTATTTATTTATTTATTTATTTATTTATTTGATAGAGAGACAGAGAGCATGAGCAGGGGGGAGGGGCAGAGGAAAGGACAGAGGAGGAGGGAGAAGCAGACACCCCATTGAGCAGGGAGCCTGATGTGGGACTCGATCCTAGGACTCTGAGATCATGACCTGAGCCAAAGGCAGATGCTTAACCTACTGAGCCATGCAGGCACCCCCAAACCAGACTTTTTTCCCTCCTTCCTCCTTTTTAAAATTAATATATAATGTATTATTTGCTTCAGGGGTACAGGTCTGTGAATTGTCAGTCTTACACAATTTACAGCACTCACCATAGCACATACCCTCCCCAATGTGTACCACCCAGCCACCCTATCCACTACTCCCCCCTCAGCAACCTTCAGCTTGTTTCCTGAGACTAAGAGTCTCTTATGGTTTTGTCTCCCTCCCTGGTCCCATCTTGTTTCATTTTTTCCCCTCCCTTCCTCCCACGAACCCCTGCCCTGCCTCTCAAATTCCTCATATCAGAGAGGTCATATGATAATTGTCTTTCTCTGATTGACTTATTTTGCTTAGCGTAATACCCTCTAGTTCCATCCAGGTCATTGCAAATGGCAAGATTTTGCGGGTTTTTGGATGGCTGCAAAGTATTCCATTGTATATCTATACCACATCCTCTTTATCCATTCATCTGTTGATGGACATCTAGGTTCTTTCCATAGTTTGGCTATTGTGGATATTGCTGCTATAAACATTGGGGTGCGTGTGCCCCTTCGGATCACTACATTTGTAACTTTAGGGTAAATACCCGGTAGTGTGATTGCTGGGTTGTAGGGTAGCTCTTATTTTCAACTCTTTGAGGAACCTCCATACTGTTTTCCAGAGTGGCTGCACCAGCTTGCATTCCCACCAACAGTGTAGGAGGGCTCCCTTTTCTCCTCATCCTCGCCAACACCTGCTATTTCCTGACTTGTTCATTTTAACCATTCTGACTGGTGTGAGGTGGTATCTCGCTGGGGTTTTGATTTGAATTTCCCTGATGCCGAGGGATGTTGAGCACTTTTTCATGTGTCTGTTAGCCATTTGGATGCCAAGACAAGACTCTTAAAAGTAGTTCTAGACTGAGCTGATGCCAGCCTACCCCAGATGCGGGCTGTGGGCTGGTGGTGTGCATACTATGAATGGTGGTGAAAATGCTGGACTGTTGGGGTAATAGGTTCATAAAGAGCCACTGCCTCTAGTCCCCTGGTCACGTTTCCCTCCCCCAGGACCTCCTGCACTCCTCCACAATTCAGACACCAAAGAGTTCATGTGTGACCCTACAGAAGGTCTCAGAGATCCTACACCTGCTGCTGCGGCCCAGGGTCTGCTCTGATTGGCCAGTGTGACCAGTGCCCAAGCAACATCACTACCTCCCTACACAAAGGGATGGTCTGGAACATGCCCAGCTCATGGAGCGTGGCGCCCAGCTCTTGACTGACCGCCTCAGGGACATCGCTAGCCATTCCCTCCTGCTTTGACATCTTCTTCCCTTTCCTGCTTTTCCTTCAATCTGCTCCTTCCTCTGTGCCTCCCGTCTGTGTTGCCTCCTTTTCCTGTCCAGCTCTGAGTGACGACTTGGGTGCCTGACATCAGTGCTTGCTGGTGTGTGGTGTCCTCTCCCTGCAACCGCAGGCATATTTCATTTCAACTGACCTCCCCACATGGATGACTAAGGAGCACCTCAAACTTTACAAGGACAAAACAGACCCCTTGAGTCCCTACACAGTCCCCAGCCAATCCCATCTCTGTAGGGGGCCCTCCCTAAACTAACTTGCTCAAGCCCAAGGTCTTGGAGCTCATCCCTGATTCTCATTTTCCTCTTCACCTACATCCGATTCATCAGCAAGTTCTGCCGACCTAAGCTGGACCCACCTGCTGCCTCCCAGCCTTTCCACCACCACCACCAGCAGCGCACGTCCACTGGCCTGCCTACCCTACTGACCTCCCCCCTCTCACTCTTGCCCCTTACAATCCATTCTCTACCCTCTGACAATCAGATCAAGTCCTTACTTTGCTTAAAGCTTTCCTGGGGCCTCGTCTTGTGGTTAGAAAGAGACCCAGACTCTCTATCAGGGCATACAAAGTGCCTGCTGTTGATATTTTGACCTCATTTCACGCTCCTGTCCCTCTGGGCCACCGCAGACCAGCCTCTGGCCTTCTTTCTCTTCCTTGGACCATCCCAAGCTCATTCCTGGCTCAGGGCCTTTGCACTGGATTGACTATTGGCCTAGAAAGTTATTTCCTGGTGTTGGTTTCTTCTTGTTCTCATCTCGGCTTCAGCAGACCTTTACTGACCTTGCAAACTGAAGTAGCTACCCAGGCCCCCATCACCCTATCTGAATTCTCTGTGTAGCACTGACTTCTAGCGGATGGGGTAATTGTTTACTGGTCCACCCATTTGCTTATTGTCTGTCTGCCCAGCTCCCTAATGAAGATGCTCTGTTTTGGGAATTTGTATCTACCTTCCTCTTCTTCTTCTCCTTCTTCCTCCTCTTCTTCTTCCTCTTCTTCTAAATTTTCTTCCTCTTCCCTTTTTATTGGATATTGTCACTTTTTGCTATAGTCAGTACCCCTAGTTCTGCCCTACCGTTAATATGTCTTAAGCCCGGAAAGCAGGAGTCCTGCCCATTAACACTGGGTACAAGTTACTACCCCGGAGCAAGGCAGAGTGAAAAGATGCCCGCAGTCTAATGTGATGGTTCTGGATGCTCGCTTGTGGATTCACGACACCAGCATTGCTGGGGGGAGCATCTGAAAGGTACGTTGTCGCGTTGGCGCTGGGTGGCCTCTGGGAATTTCTCTCTGTCAAGAAGCCACCCCTGGTGTCCTCACACTTCGCAAGTTTGGTGACTGCTAGCTTACCACACTGGCGTGGGGGTACCCAAGTGCAGGCCTGCAGAAGGAGATCTTCACCGCCTGCCTCCAGGGCGGGACAGCTCAACCTCATGACTGCCACCACGGGAGGACCGGTAACTCTTTGCTGTGAGAGGCTGGCCCATGCTTCCTGAGATGCCTAGCAACATCTCTGGCCTCTACCCACTAGGCGCCACAGCACCTCTCTTCCAGCTGGGACACCAAAAATGTCTCCAGAGATGTCTGTGTTCCCTCGGGGGCAAAATCGCCCCGATGGGGAACCCTCGCTCTGCGTCTTCAGCCGTGTTCTGGATCGCCGAGAGGAGACCTCTCTATTTAACGATCTGGAAGATTCAGTCACCCAAAATATACAACAATATATGTCGTCACTCCCGGGGCCAGTCTCTGGGCTTGCTAAAGTAGAAACTGGTTAAATGCATATACACCAGCTAATTGTGTACATGGAAATCAAGAACAGCTTTTAGCTAATCAAAAAGAGATATTCTGCTCAAAGCTGATTTGAAGACTGCGGTGTTTTAAAACGCAACATGACTTAAAACAGAATCCTGTAAGTTCCTTTGCTAAAATACTTTCAGGATATATTAGGTATAACAATAGTTTGCTACATGAAAATGGCTTTGAAAATCTTAAAAGTGTTTTAAAAGAAAAGGAACTTTTTTTTTTTTTGCAAGGCATTAAATTGGATGTGAATATGACAGATTTCAAAGACTGTCAAAATAACGAATTTACATCATAAATGCATTGGCTTTCTTGTTAAAGGCTTTTCCCCCACTCAGGAAGGCATTTAATGGCGAGCAGGTTCAGATGTCGCCAACTCCCACTGGTACAAAAGGGAGGCGGTCCCCACCAGAGTCTCCGGGCTTCAGATAATGTCTCTGCCTGTTTTCAAGTTAATAAACTGTACTCCTGTCAAACTGCAGATAAATGAAAGAGACAGCACCATTGTTTTCTCCTACATCTTGCTCAGAAAGATAGCTCCCAATATTTCGGGAGGACCAGGATGCCAAAAAAATAAACTTGAAATAAAACCACCCTGCCGTGACTTTCTCGGATCAAAGACAATGGAATCTCCACAGAAGCACTTTTCAGAAGTTTGTAGTTCAGATAGCGGCTCATTAAGGAGCTTCTAATGCATTTGATTGTTTCAAAGTTGGCCATCTAAATTTTTAATCATGTGTGGGTGCGGGATAGTCACGGGCTTGCACCCACACACTGCGAAGCCTTTATATTCTAAAGAGTCATGTCAATATAATTTTTTTTTTCCCTGAATAATCAGCAGGTAGGCTTGGGGAGGGGGTGGCTTCAAACGGCTCTGCTCTTTGATGGAGAGATGGACAGTTTTCTGAAGTGGTCGTTTGAAAGAGAAATAAGTCTAAGCGTTTTTAAATCTAGATTTCTTCCCTTTTGAGGGAGTGACGCTGCCACTCGCTTTCTCCTCTCTCTTCCTTTTCCGCAGAAAAAGACTGCTATTAATAATAAGAGGGGACAATAGGGCTGAACTGGGAGCCCAGTCTCTCCAACTGGGTCTTTCAGACAAGGTGCACACTCATCTGTTAGCGTGCTTGGGTTACATATTTTCTGATACTAACCACAGAGCTGTTTTTATTACTCGTTCTTCTTTGGGGACAGTCTATTTTTCTTTTTAAAGAACCTAATATTTTGATTGGGGACACAGAAGGCCATGGGGGCTGGCTGCACACCATCCTTTTTTTTTTTTTCTTTTTAAACGCTTTATTTTGGGCCTGGGTGGCTCGGTCGTTAAGCGTCTGCCTTCGGCTCAGGTCATGATCCCGGAGTCCCTGGATGGAGCCCCACATCGGGCTCCCTGCTCGGCGGGAAGCCTGCTTCTCCCTCTCTCTCTCATTCCCCCTACTTGTGTTCCCTCTCTCGCTGTGTTTCCCCTGTCAAATAAATAAAAACTTTAATAAAACAAAACAAAACAAACCCACAACACTTTATTTTTTCATACCCAAGGTGGGGCTCAGACCCACGACTCCAAGATCAAGTGTCTCATGGTCTTCTGACTGAGCCAGCTGGGTGCCCATCCACATTGTTCTGTAGCTTTCAGGTGGTCCCAGGGTATCAGCCCCATCTGGCTGTGGGGAGTGGGGCCAAACTTATATGGGCACAAGATGAAGGAAGAGAGGGGCTTCTTGGGGAAGATAAGGCACAGCTCACCTGGACTGGAAGGATCTTGGGAGGCCACAAGAACCATCCTTTGGCCTCAAGATAGCTCTTGATCCATTCCTTATGCGTTGAGCACGTACCATGCCGGGCTCTGTTCAGAGGGCTTTACTTGGATCAACACATTTGGTCATCACAACAATCCTGTGTGGCAGATTCTTTTCTTATCCCCATTTTACAGGTGAAGAAGCTGAGGCACAGAGCTAGCAGACTGCAGGGCTAGGACTTGAGCCTCGGCACTCAGGCTCCAGAGCCCTGGCTATCAGTACATGCCTTGTAACACTCTTTATAAAGTGAATAATTTGAAACCATTCAAATGTCAAAAAAAAAAAAAAAAAAAAAGAGAGAAGAAAAAAAGAAATGTCCTTAAATAACTTGCAGCAGATCCATACCAAAGAATGCTCTATCCTAGAGACGCCTGGGTGGTGTGGTCAGTTAAGCATCTGATTCTTGGTTTTGGCTCAGGTTGTGATCTCAGGGTCGTGAGATTGAACCCGATGTCGGGCTCTGCACTCAGCATGGAGTCTGCTGGAGACGGTCTCTCCGCATTTCCTCTACACTTCCCCAGCCCCACACCAGCTCTCCTTTCCTTCTCTCAAATAAGTAAATAAATCCTTAAAAAAAAGAAAAAAAAGAAAAAAAAAGACTATTCTATCCTACCCAAGTTACAGCCATTACACACAACATGGGAACAGCAATTAGTGACATAGAACATAATTCCTACTGTGTAATTAAGATTTGAGAGAAACATATGAAGTCATATATATATAGATTTATTTTTGTATATTTATATATATACAAAGATTTCATATTTGGTAAATAAAAATAAAAATAAACATTTACAGAAAAAGAAGGGTCTTGTGACTATATTAGCCATAATGAAATACTCTAAGCTTGGTGGCTTAACTGTAGAAATTTATTGTCTCAGGGTTCCAGAGGCTGAGAAGTTCAAGATCAAGGTGCGGGCTGATTAGGTCTCTAATGAGGACGCTCTTCCTGGCTTGGAGACAGTCGTTTTCTCAATGTGTCCTTGGATGGTCTTTCCTTAGCATGTGCATATGAGGATGGGGTCTTCTTCTTACAAGGCTTATCTAATGAGGACCCCACCTTTATGCCATCAGCTCCCCCTAATTCACGCCTAAAACCCTCGTCTTTAAATGCAGTCACACTGGAGCTTCTGCAAATGAAACTGGGGGGGAGGGGCCCAATTTGATCCACAGCGGAGACCAAAATGTTAAGAGTAATTACACCCAAGGGATGACGATGGAAGTAGATTTTAGTTCCTTTATTTTCAAAAACTTATGTAATAAACACAAATTACTTGGTGTAATAAGAAAAAAAGGTGTGTATAAATTTCAGACTTTGGGCTCAAGGTGATTTTAATCCATTCGATGTGGTAACTCCTGAAGACCTCACTTCTTGCAGCCCCCCCCCCGGCCCCATTGCTCCAGCTTGGGGTTATTTCATGACGACATAGCCTGTCTCTGTGCCCTGGAGAAGTCCGAGAAGGGCCCGGAGAGGAGCTTCTCCCGTGGCTGGCTCCCGGCAGGCCTGTGTGTGTGGCTGGGGCTCGGTCCGGGGAGAGCCCGGCAGGAGCCGCAGGGTGGCGAGGACCTTGGTCGATGGTATTCTTTTCTGCTTTCGTGTTACTTAGAAGCAGAACCAAAGCATATTAGGTAAGTGGTAACTTGAGAAACAAAGCCCAAACCAAATGTTTGGAGCTTTGTTCAGCAGGACGCCAACGAATGGACACCGTGAAAGTCCAGAAGGAGAAACTCACCAGACTAGAACAGCCTGAGCTTTGGGGCCAAACCTCAAGGTGTGATTGTTGCCCAGGAGGCCCGAAATGGGGAGTCCCCGCGGACCACTCAGTCCCTACCAGCCTCAAGCAGAGAGGCGGACGGGAGCTCTTTCCGGCCGACGGCACACAGCAGCAAGAACAGGATGTAGTGTCCCCATTTCTTCAAGTGTTGCTACCCCAGCTTCGGGTTCTTTCTGGTGCCAGGCCTGCAGATTTAGACTAATTTGCACCAATGAGCAGGAAGTATAAAAGCAAGCTTGGGTATATGGGTCGTTCTTTGTCGTTTCCATCTGGGTGTGGAGACCCCCACCCCAGCCATTGTCGGACGGTGGCTGTGTGTGTAATTTCAGGCCGGCTGCTTGACCCAACTCTCAAATGGAAATAAGAATATGTTCTCTGGGGGCCCTGGGGGGCTTAGTCGGTTAAGCCTCCGCCTCTTGATTTCAGCTCAGGTCATGATCTCAGGGTCGTGAGATGGAGCCCTGTGTCAGGCTTGGTGCTGGGTGTGGAGCCTGCTGAGGATTCTCTCTTTCTCTCTCACTTTCTCCCCCTCCCCCACTCTCTCTCCCTCTCAAAAAAAAAAAATGTGCCCTGCCTGCCTTACAAAATCATTTTGAACATACCGTCTCTCTTCCTTACTGCAGCTCGCATGGGGCTTGGCAATAGGAGAAATCTGGAGAAAGAATCCATGGTGATTTGGAAGTTGAGACCACTTGGCCTGAGAGATGCTGGGTCACTATGTCGGTGGGAGAGCAGGAGCCAAATCTCACCAGCCCAGCTGCAGGATCTCTAAGAGTGGAGAAATTGGCAAACAGAGAAGCACTCGTGAAGGCTTCTGGGGGGAAAGGAGGGTACAGAAGACCCATCTTCTCTTAACTCTTTAGGACACAGTGAGTGTTCCACAAATATATTATGAATGACTGCATAAAAAATAGCTAATATTTATGAACGTGGTTTTCAAAGTATAAGAACCTTAAACCTTATGGCAGAGATTAACAATTAGCTTGGTCATCAGAACATCTGGGCACACAGGTATTAAAGATGGCAGGGCCATAAGCTGGAAGGACACTCGGTCCCTGAATCACAGGAAAGTCTGTCTTCAATTAGGTAAAGCTCTTTTGACTTGATATCAGTAAGTAATAAACATCTGTGTTGCTTGAGCCATTGTACACCTTGGGGGCTATTCAGCATCTGGTGCTATCTGAACTAAAATTCAGCCTCTGAAAGAATTCATACCCTTGATCTAAGAGGTTTCTGGAGGCCATGTGACCCTGGGAAGGGAACCCAGGTGGACAGTCTGGAGTCTTATACTCAACTCCATGGCAATGGCTGTAGCAGGAACAAGGGTCAAGAGAGTTGAAAGCTTGTAAAAACATCATTCTGACAATGCAATTTCAAATGGTCCCAGGGAGGAGGCAGAGTGTGGGGTGTGCCTGAAAAGATGGACTGAAAAGATGGACTCAAGTCCCCTGGGACTTCAAGGGAGCTGAGTTTCTAAGAGGGCACATACAACCCAACATGGAAAGAAGTTCACAAGGAGGAAAAGAAGGATGCAGGGTAGAGTTGGAACAACACCAGTGGGCGGCTGAGACTTCTGAGAAATATTTTGGGTGACTCTGTTATTTAGGGCAAGGCTTGCCACTGAAGCCGACAGAACGTGTCTAGGTGTGTCATAATGAAAGCTAGCTTCTCAATCATGTAACAGTTCAGGAAGGGGTTCCTCACTGGCAGGCAGATCCACGCTTCTACCTTGTTTCTCCACCCTCTGCCAGGGTCTCAGAGCCCTCTGCCCTCAGTTGGTGGAGGTGAGGAAAGGAGAAGTGGAGAAGACCACTCCCATCCTAAGCTCTTTAACCTGGAAGTAATGCTCACGGCTTCCTTCATATTCCACTGCAAAGAACTAGTCACGTGGCACCATTTAGATTTGAAGGAAACTGGGAAATGTAGTCCCTAGCAGGGAAGCCCTTCCCAGATACACCGCTCTCTTAGGAAATGGGAAGCATAAACTGTTGGTGGACATCTTCCTGTGTCTGTTGAAAACTTTTAAGTGATAGTTAAGACAAGAAGATAATCAAGAAAGGAACAGACCTGCTTTTCGAAGTCTAATGGCAGAGTACTTCCGATGGAGAAGGGAATACAAAATCCCTCATCTCCTTTTGTTTCCCTTCCTGAGATTTCTCTGTTTAAGAAGAGAATGATAAGATGGAACAGAGCAGAAAGGACATCAGTGAAAAGGAATTAAAGGCCTACCTGGAACAGAGACTGACTCCAGATGGACTGCATGATTCTACTCTGGAGGTCACAAGAGAATTTGTGAAAATGAGAGCAACAAAGCACCTTCATGAAAACTACAGATGAGTAGATGTTCTGCTCATCATAAGGAGAAGGTATCTTCATGTATGCTTGCTTGGTGGGCTGATTACCGGTTCCAGGTTCAGTCCTAAAAATTCCTAAAAACAATGTTTTTAAGGGACAGTTTGTCTGCTCTTAGAACCGTAAAGAGTGGCCTTAAGAGTCACAGTAGGTTGTGGGGATCAAGACCGGGCAAGTTAATCTCAATGTGGTTTTCCATAGTCTTACTCTGTTGGGTCAAAGAGAGGCAGAGGCCCCCAGTAACTGAGTGGCATACAGACTTTGACAAGATCTTGTAAATTCCAGGAGAGATTACATGGCCTGGGAGATGGTATAATGAGGTAGATTTATGACAAACTGACAGATTATACTCAAAGAGTGCTGATAAATTGGGAGTAGGGGCTGCTAACCCAATGCCGTTGTGAGTGAGGCAGGTGTCGTCAATGAGCAGGAGTGGGCCGGGTGCTTGACACCAGGGAGCCCTGGGGACAGAGACCAAATGGAGAGCCTGTGTCTTGCCGTCACAACCTACATGACCACACTCAGCTGCTCTGGCCACACCAGCTGGTTGCCGCCATATTGAATTGTGTGATCCAGTGTTGAGGCAGCTTCAATCTTTCAGAAGTTAGAAATCCAGATGTTGGCCACCGATTCAAAGTTGTTTTCTGTTTTGTTTTGGTTTCTTGTTTTTTTTAAGAAAACCCAGTGCCGGCCAAACAAAACACACCTGTCAGCGGCACTTGGCAACTGGAGCGTCTATGGGACCTCTGACCCCAAGAGAGGTTTCTAGTAGCATGGGGCTCTGTCACTGGTTCGGTTCTATCCAACATCTTTATCAATGACTTAGACGAAGCTCTAGAAAGCACGTGGATCAAATCGGCTGCTGACCCAAAGCCAGAGGGACGCACAGGTGGGGTTCTGAATAAGTTCAACACAGCAGACTAGGGCGGGAATCAAACCACACAAGAAGGAGCTCTTGGGTAGACAAATAGAAGCTCATGGACTTGGGTCCCAAAACTTCAGGCCTACTAGTACAGGATGTCTTAGCAAGAACACATGTTAAGGAAAAAAACACCATGGAGTTAGTTGCCTGCAAATCAATACGAAGCAAGAATGTAATGTGGTTGCCGAAAAGCGCAGGGAGTATTAGACTGCATCCGAAGCCAGGCCGGCACAGCTCGGCCCATCTGTATCTGGAGCCCCACCTTCAGTTCCGGGAAACACTGGAGGAGGGGCGTGGGGAAACTAGAGCACATTTGGAGGATGTCAACAGGGATGGTGAAAGGTCTGGCAACTATTCGGATAAAGAATGGCTAAAGATGTTCGGGTCACTTCGCTTAGAGATGCTCAGAGCAGGGAAGCCGTAGAGATTCATAGTGGCTGGGCTCCCACATTTGTTGCGCAGTCACACGGATGGGGAATCAGACTGGGTTCTTGTGTCTAGATCAACTCCACAGGGGAAACGGTGCAGGGAGCCAGGGTTCAGTTCAACGTTCAGACACCTTTTTAATGCATCTATGATGAGGGGAGGGACTATTCAGAAGGGAAGCCACCCCCCAAAGATGGAGCCACAGAGTCGATGGCGGGGACAGAATGCAGGGACTTCACCCGACTTGCGTGACACCTGTGCCTTCCTTCTTCTGCATCATGAAGCAGGCTCTTTTTCCCGGCGGGGAGATTCTTCCCTAATTCATCCTCCTCGTAACTTCTGGTCGTGTCTCAAAAGATGACAATGCAAAAAAAGTAAAATTTCCCAGAGTGAACAGATGATGCCTTCTGTGTCCTCAGAGGCCTCTGGCCCCAGAACCACGGAATGCCCATGCCAGGGACTCTCATATAGTTATTTAAAGGGAAGTTGTAGAAGAACAAGGCATGGCCAGGAGAGAGGTTTATAATATACTGTTAACGGAGAAACAGAAGCGCTTATAGAACGGCAAGTACACTTAAGCAAATCTATTACGTGATATTTATTATTATTTATATTATTAATATGTGTTATATTGTTGGATGTATAAATAGCAAAATACATCCCCACATAATGTAGAGGTGAAGAGCTTGAGAGAGAGAAGAGCATACAAATCAAATACCAATGGTTCTTTTTCAGGTGGGGCTTGGTGAGTAATTTTTCATGTAATTTTTTAAATATTCTGTCCTATTCAAATGTCTACATCAGATGTCTGTGCATTGTTTACAATGATAAAAAAAAAAAGAGAGAGAGAGAGAGAGAATGAGATTTTTTCAGCAGGGAAGGAAGAGGGCATACCTGGCTTGAGCTGACCCTTCCAGGGTGACCCTGCAGGAGGGGTTGGAAGAAGAACGGGACCCCTGTGCCCACAGGTCCTCGGGGATCTCCTGCAGCCGCAGAGTGAGGCTTGCTGGGGAGCTCGGGCCTAGCCAGGCTCCCACCAGCATGAGGACCCGCCCCAGCCGCCCAAGGGCCACCATCTGGGCTGGAAGGTCAGCCTCTTTTCCTCCCAGCACAGCAGGAGTGGGATGAGGGATTTGTTGGGAAAGCAGGAATAAAAAGCGGGGATGAGAAAGTAGGTCACCAGGATATCGAGGAAATAAACAAAGGGGTTCTGGGAAGGGGAGGCTTGCTTTGATTCTGGGGTGGGAATGGGAAGGACTGGCTCTGGGAAGAGTGACAGGGTTTCTGTGACATCCTCGGCCCACCGCGGGCTGACACAGTTGGAGTGTTAAAACAACACAGATGGACAAGGGAAAGGGTCCAGGAGTCAGCCCACCAGACTCCCTTCCGACCCTCAGCCCCTCCCCCCCACAATGCCCCAGGTCAGCAGTGGATCTCCTACTGCCTACAGCTGGCCACTCTCATCTTCCTGGGGCCACACCTGACTGCCAGTATGTATACACCACAATTTGCTTGGCCCCTCTCGTGTTGATGGGAGTTGGACTTGCTTCCGCCTTTAGCTGCCATGACCAGCCCACCACGCACACAGGGGTGCAACTCTACCCCATATTGGTGGTGGAGATCTTGCCTGGCAGTCTGTTGATATCCAGCATCTACCATTAGCTTTATTGTGGCTTGATTTACTTATATTTTGCGTACCGCCTGTCTTCCCCCAAGAGGCCTTTGGAAACCTCTTTGTCTCATACCCACGAGCAAGACAAGAGAGGGTCGCTCTTAGGCTTGTACCTTGTAATAGTCTAAAATATACATTCCATTGCAGATGCAGCTAAGGATGTAGAGATGGGGAGGGAAGAGGTTAACATGAATATCTGGTAGACCCTCAATCTCAGGCTCCTTGAAGATGGAGGCAGGAGGGTCGGAATCGGAGAAGATGTGATGAGGGAAGCAGGGGACAGAGGGACAAAGAAAGGGCCAAGGAAGGCAGGTGGTCTCTAGAAGCTGAAGAAGACAAGACAATGGATTCTTCTGGAGAACCTCCAGAAGGAACACAGAGCAGCTGACGCCCTGACTCTAGGACTTCGGAGCTCCAGAATTCCCGACGATAATAAATTTGCACTGTCTTAGCTGTTATGTTTGTGGTGACCCTTCCAGCAGCGGTAGGAAATGAACACACTTACTATCTGTCAAGCTTGTTCTGAGGAGGTCATCCCTGCTTTCGTCTTTCATCTTGTCTTCACTATTACAGTTCAGGAAACTGAGGCACATGCCCTAAGGAATGGAGCCCAGATTTAATCCCTGTCTGTTCACCTCTATCATCCAAGCCACCTTGCCAGTCCGCAACATTAAAAAAAAAAAGATGAACAGTTTCACTGTTTTTTTCAAAGATCTCCAGGTTACCACTATGGACGAAGAGAGACTTCTGGCGGGTAATTCAAATTGGCAGAAAAACTCAGTAACGTTTGAGGCACACAGGATTTGAATCCTTGCTTTGTCATTTTCTCCCTGTACAACTTTAGCAAGTTTCTCAGTTTCCGCGACCCCACTGCTTCATGTATAAAAGGGTAATAATGATAGCACTGGTTTTGTAGAGTGGTTCTGAAGATTATTCCCTCCTTAATAGAGTCAACAAATACTGCTGAGCCCCCTGTTTGGTGCTCATCAGCAAACAGCACCCACAAAAATCCTGCCTGTGTGGGGCCTGGAAGCCGAGATCCCTCGGTAGTAGTGAGCACATGAGCGCCCAGCTCTCGGTTCCGATACCATTCTTCAATAAAAGGGGCCAGAGCTTTTAGAAGAAATGGCTGTTTCTAGGGCTTGGGTAAGGAAGGTACTGGTGGGCCTGAAACAGCTTGTAGTGCCCGAAAGAGAGAAAGGGCTCAAAAAACCAAATTATAGGGGTGTGTCCTCTGTATGAGGGAGCCAACCAAAGGAGTTCACAATGACCAAAGCAGGAAGAATTTGAGTGAGAAGAGAAGTAACAATATTGGATTATAATTTAAGGTGTAGAACAAATATCCATGAGTCCATGAATCCACACTGATATAAAAAAAATGATCGAACAAATAACTAAGTGAGGGAGAAGAAACAAAACACCATAGAGAGCAGCTCCGTATTATTTCTGTGGGTGCTCAGCTATCAAGAGTGGACTGTTGTATTACTTTTCCAAGGCCGCCGTAACAAAATGCCATAGCCTGGGTGGCTTAGACAACAGAAATTTATTTTCTCACAATTCTGGAGGCTGGGAAGTCTGAGATCAAGGTGTCGACAGGTTTGGTTTCTTCTGAGGCCTCTGTCCTTGGCTTTAGTGTGTTGCCTTTTCCCTGTGTCCTCGCATGGTCTTTCCTCTGTGTGTGAGCGTGTCATGTCCAAATTTTCTCTTTTTATGAGGTTGCCAGTCATATTGGATGAGAGCCAACCCTAAAGGCTTCATTTTAACTTAACTGCCTCTTTTAAGATCCTATCTCCAAATATGATTATCTTCTAAGGTGCTGGGGGTTAGTGTTTCAACTATAAATTGGGGGTGTGGGGGGCACTTTCGACCCTTAGCTGCTCTATTTAGTGACTTGCTCCCAAAGAGTAGACTAAAGGAAAGGCGGACAATGTAGCTTTACGGCGGGGAAACCTGGCGAATATCACCTTGACCAGGAGACCAAGAGTCATGCTGACAGTGTAGCTCTCAATATGAAGGTAAAAATGGCTCTTTACTTTCATGGTCTTCTTTCCAAAAACCCATCAGCCTATCTAAGCACAAGGAAAACATCTGATAAACCCGTACTGAGAAACATTCTACGAAACACATGACCAGTACGTCTCAAAACTGTCAAGGTCATCAAAAACAATGAAAGTCTGAGAAACTGCCATAAGCCAAGAGAGACCGAGGACACAGGATGTCTAAAGGCAACGTGGGATCCTGGATGAGACTTTGGCGCCGAGACAGGACATTTGAGAAAATTTTGAACTCTGCAGTACATAAGAAATGTACTTCTATTGTCTCTTTGGTTGTGACAAAGGTATGGCATGATGACGGGGGTCAACTGGGTGGGAGGTACACAGGGACTCTCTGTGCTGCTTTTGCGAACTTGCTGTTAATCTAAAAATACACTTGACCCTTGAACTGTGGAGGGGTTAGGAGCACTGATCCCCTGCATGGTAGAAAATTCGTGTATAACTCTCAACTCACCCAGAACTTCAATACCGATACCCTGCTGTTGCCGGAAGTCTTATTGATAACATACACAAGGAATTAACACATATTTTATACATGCATTATATACTGTTTTCTTAGAATAGAGTAAGCAAGAGAAAAGAAAATGCTAAGAAAATCGTAAGAAAGACAAAGCATATTTACAGTGCTGGACTGCATTTATCTTAAAAAAAAATAAAAACAACCAAAAACCCATATGCATAAGTGAACCCACAGAGTTCCAATCCATGTTGTTCAAAGGCCAACTGTATTCTAAAATAAAAAACTGTACTTGAAAAAAAGTGTCTTACCCTCAGAGACTAACAGTCTGGTGGTTGGGGGGCAGGGACAACTAACAAGAAATAGTAAAAAAAAGTATCCCACTAAGTAAGTTATCTGGTATGTTTGAAGGAAATAAATACCCTGAATAAAAGAGCAGGGTAAGGGGAGGGGGAGCAAATAGGGAAGGGCTGCCTTCAAGCATTTGAAGGGCTGGCACAAGGCTCGTGACTGGTAGGTGATCAATAAATCATGAGCACCCTTCCATTTTATGTAATTGTGCACTTGGCACCCTAGCTTGCAAATATTTTTGTTAGGATGATGTTCAAATGAATTGAATTACCAAGAGTACATACAATGGCAGGCAAAGGAAAAGAGCCCTAAGGCTCACTGGCCTGCAAGGAAGCCCGAGATTTGAGAAGTTCTATTTTCACAAGAAAACACAAGAGGCAAAAAACAAACAAAAACAAAAACAAACAAACAAACAAACAAACAAACAAAAAAACAGAAAGAGTAACAACTCTTTGTGCAAGCTGGATATCATAATCCTCAGGATAATCCTGCAAAAGAGGTTAGACTGTACCCATTCTACATGCAAAGAAACTGAGGCCCGCCGTGCTTGCTTAAAGTCACAGAACGTGGCATGAGTGCCACAGAAGTCTTTCCTGATATTTTTCGACCCCAGGGGCCCGGCGCAGAGGTAAGTCAGCCCCGTTTGTTCCGACCTCAGTAGCCATGGAGGCTAGGGTGCCCCACACTCCCTTGAAATAGGTTGCCCGGGAGCCCCCCCACCCCCACCCCAGCACATGCCAAAGAACCAGAAAGGCTCCATTTATGTGGTCCCACAGGAAGCCCGTGTTGAAAGCAAACACACACAGAGCTGAAGATGGTGACTCACAACTTCTAACCCTCCTCCTAACCAGTTGCATAAACTTTTCCAACGTATTGAAGTCTTGTAGAAATAGTGCTTCATGGGAAGATATCAAGGAAAATGTTCCAGGAGCCGACCAGCAGGCCCTACTCAGAGCCCTCAGCCCCTTTCTGAGGTTTCTCTCTTTTTTTTTCCCTTAAGCAATTCCTTTCAAAAAAAAATTTTTTTTTTCCCCTCACCATTGACCTTGTTCGAGTTGCTCGCACATTCTCCCCTTACACTGTAGCACTTCTGTAAATGTTTTTGTTCTTTGTTCTACTTCCTGCTCTCTTTGAGCTCGGCTGTGATGTCTGTTCAGTGGGGCCTTTCTGATCCAATTGCCCCTTCTCTGTACATCCTCTCCCCAGGTATCAAAAATGAGGGCAGTGGGACCTGGAGGGCCCCTCATTAGAGGGAGGCGGCCCCGCTCTCCCACCAGTCACAAGCAGAGAGGGCAGAACCAACTCCACGAATGACCAATATTGAAAAGAAAGCTCCAGGGATGAGAGAGAGACACAGCCTGGCAGAGTCAGAAGCAGAAGGTTAAAAAAGACGAGAAAAGCGAGGAGGGGAAAAAAAAAAAGAAAGAAAGAAAGAGAAACCCACAAAAGCCTTCTTTCTGACTGCCTAAGTGGCTCCCTTACAGGACCTGAGGCTTTCCAGAAAAAACGTCCTGGGAAGAATAGACCATTTCACGCTGCAAAATCTTCCCTCTGAGGGCAACACCTCGGGTATGTTGGATATTCGCTCCCAGAGTCGTTGGCCAAACTCAACACTCCGCTCTGGAGATGAGGGGTGTCTTGTATCTCGGCAGACCCTGCCACGCTGATCAGAAGCTGAGTTGGTGGTCAGCTCCTCCATGGGCAGAGTCCAGGAACACTGCTGGGATCCACATGAGTCAGCCTCCTTGGGGGAGGCTGGGGGGGAGTGGGGCCCTGGAGAGCTGCCAAGCATGGGTCAGGGGCGGTGCAGAGCTCTGTGCAGGGAGCTGCAGTGGTCGGTGGGGGCACTGGCTCCCCACAAGCTTGTGGGGGCTGGCTCTCTGCAAGGGATGCTGCTTATTCTGGGCAGTGCACCCAGCGCTGATGTGGGCAGCAGAGGACCTGGCTTTGAGCCCGGCTGACCCAGTGTGGCCTTGAGTAAGCCGTCCCAACCTTCTGAGCTGGATTTCCTTTTTGGTAAAATGGCAACCATGTCCTTGTCTTCAATGGGCATTGAATGCATATTTCCTTGAGCACCTACTATGTGTCGGTTGCCAGAAACAGAAAGATACCAAGGCGACCAGATGCCTGCCCATGAAGACCACTCGTTCTATTGAGGAAGATAGACACATGAGCTGATAATTAAAACCCAGTGTGAGGAGTACAGTGAGAGAGGTACGTGTAGGGTGAGGGAATAACATGGAGGAAACAGTGATCATTTCTTTCTAGGGAGGTCATCAAAGCTGACTTTAAGTCTTAGAAGACAGCTTAGGAGTTTTGTAGGCAGGTAGGGGAGAGACAAAATGGCGTTAGAGGCAGGAGATGCATTTGGTGCCAAAGCATGGAGGCATGCTCAAAGAACTGTGACATTCTCTGTAGAGAGGGAGCAGAGGCTACAACTTGTGTGTGTGTGGACACACACGGATGTGTTCCTGTGTTGCAAGTCTAGGGTGTGGTGATGACGTACTTGCCTCAGGCGCAAATTTAAGAATGAATGAAATTTAATGAATGAATGAAAGGAATGAAATTTTGTTCAAGGTTTGAAAATCCAAAGCTGATGAGAAAGTCTATGATTTTAAAAAGTAGCAAAATTTAAAATAACGGCAGGGTTGGATCATGCCCTTGCATGACTCACCTCAATGATGTCGCTCTAATCCTGACCCTGTCAAATCCTCTTAACCTTCTATCCAGCACAAATATGAGGGTCCAGTAAATACGGATATTTAGTTCTGAGTAATTATTCAGCATAACATGAGCATTTGCTTCTCCTCTTCAAAGAGCATCTTCCTCTAATGTATGGGTTGGAAGGGGGAATGGGGAGGAGGTCAGAGCTTTTAATTGTTCTACTGGCTGTCACTTGTAAGCCTGAGAATGCTGGTCTCAGAGGGGGAATGATGCTGGGGAAGCTCTTCTTTCCTGGACCACCCCAGTTCCCCCAGCTCATACACATCACCAACACAGGGCTGCCTATGTTTGTGCAATAGACCTTACTGACAGTATCGAGAAAAGTAGGGAAAAAGTTAATGTAAAAAAAAAAACCATTTCAAGCTGAATGTAAAAATGAATGTTTCCAGAACCAAAGGGGCTGGGGGAAGAGAAAATAGGGTAAGTTCTCAAGCTATCCTTCCCTGCCTTGAGGTCTCCTCCTCCCTTCCTAAAATATAGAGTCACTTCCTTAATCTCTGTCTCTCTTTAGGGAAAACATTCCCTCCTACCAAAAATATTTGTCTCATCTGGGAGCTGTTTCACCACCCACCAGTGTGACCCCTGGGACACAATAATTCCCAAAATAGAGCCCAACCATCTGAGTTATTCAGTCTGGCATAAAACTATGAGGGTCTTCAGTGGAACAGTCCAGAGCAAGGGAAGACATACCCCTTCATTCATTCTGCAGTCTTCACACTCTTGTGGGTAAGTTTTGGACAGAATATATATATTTTCCATGGATATAATATAATTCTCAGAGACAGTAAAGCCTAAATTCATATTCAGGATGATATACATTGTCTAAAAACCACATTATTGGAGAGACGATCCCTAGTGCCTTATAAGGAGATATAGGTGGTTTCTATTTTCCTTTATTTGCTGATCCTTCTGCTTCTAGAACATGTCTACTCATCTATGAAGGCATAAGAAATTATAATGGTAACACTCCTACCACACACAAAGTCATGCATTCTTCATGTCCACCTTAGCTACATGAACACTGAGCAGAAGTTTTGAAATTCCACTTTTTCTCTACTTTATCTGGATAAAATTCTTCAATAGGTCTATTGATACTCCTGCCTATTGAATACCACTATAGGGATAGTGGTATCAAGTTTTATTTTCTTCAATCCAGAGCAAACCTACAAGAGGGGGAAGAAAGAAATTATTCTATAAATTATATCGGTCACAGTATTCTTCTGCCCATAATTTTTGGCTTGTATAGGCCTAGATACTGAGTTTTTCCTAAGTAAGATCATAGATCTCCACCCAAATACATTAGTAATTACACCAAATGTAAAGGGACTAAATTTTCTAATTAAAAGGCAGATATTGCAAATAAGTCATTTTTTATAAAATGGAACCATATGACTTCCCCCAAAGATGAATATAAAGTGTAAAGATACAGAAAGGTTCAAAGTAAAAGGATGGAAGAAGGTATGCATGCAAACATGAAACAAAAGAAGACTTATATAACTATATTAAAACAAAGATGATGTTAAGGGAGGAAAAAGCATTATAAGAGAAAAAAATGTTTTAAATACTGGAAGTTTAAGTTCATAAACAAATCATGTAATAATTCTAAGTTTTCATGTAAAAAACAAGGTGACTTCAAAATGTATGAAGCCACAATTTTCAGAACCATAAGGAAAAAAAAAGATTAAGTCCACAGTCACAGAGAGATATTTTAGTATATCTCTGAAGTTACAGTAAAATGAAGGGACAAAAAATCAGTAAGAACATAATAGATTTTAACAACATGAAAAAAATTGGACTTATTCCAAGTACACATTCTTTTCAAGCATTCATAGAATAAAGTGATATAAAAATGATTATATCCTGGGTTATAAAACAAGTCTCAATTATTTTCAAAATACTTAAATCATGCATATAAGTTCTCTGCCCACAGTGTAATCAAGCTAGACATCAATAAAAAACAATAAATAGAAAATCCCCAAATGTTTATAAACTAAACAAAATATACATTTTCTCTTTCTTTCTTTCTTTTTTTCTTTCTTTCTTTCCAATGCAAGGCTTGAACTAATGACCCTAACATCAAGATCCTAGCTGAGATCAAGAGTTGAACACTTAACTGACTGAGCCACACCAATGTCCTTAAAATATGCTTTTATATAACCCACAGGTAAATGAATAAATCATAATGGAAAAAAGAAAATATTTTTAACTTAGTGATGAAATATAACACAATACAGAATTTGTATGATATAGCTAAAGTGACACTTGGAGGGGTTACATAGCATTGGTTTCATACATTAGAAAAAAGAAAACCTGAAAATCAATGATCTAAGTACCAAACTTAACAAGTTAAAGAAACAACAGTAAATTAAACCCCCAAAAGTAGAAAATAATAAGAAATAAAGCTCAGAGCAGAAATTGATGAAACAGAAAATCAACATAAACTAGAGATTCAATAAAACCAAAAGCTGATTCTTCCAATTGACTAATACAATTTATTTTAAAATTAAAAATTAAGAAAAGAGAAGTCATAGATAACCAGTATCAGGAATTAAACTTAACAGAGGTCATCACTACAAATCCTAAAGACATGAAAATAATAATAATAAAAAAGAAGATATTATAAAGAATTGTGTGCCAAAACCCTTAAATGTAATGGACAACATTTTAAGAAAATTTCACTTACCAAACTGAAACTAGAAGAATTGAGAAATGTGGATAGTCCTAAATCTAGTTTAAATTTTTTTTTAAATCTGTGATTTAAAAATTCCCATAATGAAAGATCCAGGTGCAGATGATTTCACTAAGATTGTTTTCAAACACCCCAAAAAGGAATAACATCAGTTTTACATAAACTCCTCCAATAAATTGGAAAGGTAAAATATTTTCCAGCTCATGTTATGAGGACTGCACACACTTGACATAAAAACCTGACAAGGTCTTTCTTCACAAGAAAGGAAAATCAGTGATCCAATGCAAATGCAAATTATAAACAAGACTGACAAGCCAAAACTCGAGATACAAGCACAAGGAAATACATCAAAACCAAGTTGAACTCATCCCAGTAATGCCAAGCTCATTTAACATTAGAAAATTAATCACTATAATTCACAATACTAGCAGAATAAATAAGAAAATTTTTATTATTACCTTATTAGATGTCGATTTGATATATATTTGATAACATTTGCAAACATTGATGGTTTAAAAAAATTTAAGTCTTCATAAACTAGAGATAGAGGAGAACTTCCCTAACCTGACAAAAGATGTTTACAAAAATCAAAACAAAACAAAACCAAAAAGCTCCTACAAGTTGCTGCAAATATCGTATTTCATGATGAATGTTAAAATCACCCCCTTCAGATCAGAAAGAGATGTGGGTGTGCACTACTAATGCTTCTACTCAGCATTATGCTTGAAGACCTAACCAATGGAATAAGGAAAGAAAAAGGAATAGCGGTAGAAGGATTTTTATTCACAGCCAACATAGTTTTGTATGTAGAAAATTTTAAAAACATATTGAGAAACTTAAATGATAAGAGAACATGGAAAATTATTTGAATATATAAACTCAATATGCAAAACAAATTATATTTCTATATACAAACATCTAATGATTAGAAAATGAAATTTTTACGAATTTCACTTACAATAACCTATAAAATCATTAAATACCTAGGTAGAATTAAAACTTGTATTCAAGACCTCACCAGAAGTTACAAAAAATTCTTGAGGGAAATTAAAGAATATTTAATATATGGAGAAATAGACTGCATTCTTCTATCGAAAGATTCAATATTGGACCACATGGGTGGCACAGTCGGTTAAGTGTCATGATCCCAGGATCCTGGGCGCAAGCCCCTCATTGGGGTCCCTGTTCGGTGGGGACCTGCTTCTCCCTCTCCCTCTGCCTGCCTGTCCCCTGCTTGTGTTCACACTCTCTCTGTCAAATAAATACATCATTAAAAAAAAAAGAAAGATTCAATATTATAAAAATGTCAATTGTCCCCAAATTCTTTAGATTCAGTGCAATCCCAATCAAAACTACAACAGATTGTGTGTGTGTGTGTGTGTGTTGGCAAGATGATCCTAAAATTGATATAGAAAAGTAAATAGCCATGAAGAGCCAAGACAATCTTGACAATGACAAAATGCAAGTATTTGCTCTACCTGATGTAAATATATTAATTGCTATAATTAAGACATTGTGGTCATGGTAAGCTGTTAGATAAATGACTAAAATAACAAAATAGGGAGCCCAGAAACAGAAACAGATGGTACATATATGAAAACTTGATTTACTATAAATGTGGCATTGCAGAACAATGCAGAAAAGAGACTTTTCTCAATAAATAGTGCTAGGTCAATTGGATGTACATATGGAACAAACTTCATCTTCATCCTTCTTCATACCATATACAAAAGTCAACTCCATGAAGTTGGGCCCTTACTTTACACCACATATGAAAATGAACTCAAAACATATTAAAGACATGAATGTAAGACCTACAACTGTCAAATTCCTAGAAGAAAACACAGAGGAAAACTTGATGATAGTGGACTTAATAAGAATTTCCTGGATTGACACCAAGAGTGAAAGCAGCAAAAGCAAAAACAGACAAATGAGATCACACCCAACTCAAAAGCTTTTGTGCATCAAGGTCAACAACAGAGTGAAAGGCAACCTGCAGAACAGGAGAATAGATTTGCAAATCACATATCTGATAAGGGGTTTATATCCAGAATATGGGAATCATTTCTACACCTTCAGAACAAAAGAATAAATACAAGAATAAATAAAAAGCAAATAAAAGAACAGATTTTAAAATGGCCAAAGGAGGGGTGCCTGGGTGGCTCAGTCAGTTGAGAGATCAACTCTTGATTTTGGCTCAGGTCATGAACTCAGGGTCCTGAGATTGAGCCCCATGTGGGGCTCCATGCTGGGTGTGGAGCCTGTTTAAGATTTTCTCTCTCTTTCTCTCTCTCTGTCCCTCATCTCTCCCTCCCTCTCTAAAAAAAGAAATAATAAAATAAAGTAAAATAACATAAAATAGCTAAAGGGGGGACATGTGGGTGGCTCAGTCAGTTGAGTGTGTGACTCTTGATCTCAGCTCAGGTCTTGATCTCAGGACTGTGAGTTCAAGCCCTACACTGGGAGCCTACTTAAGGAAAAATAAAATAAACTGAAATGAAATGGCCAAGGGCTTTGATGAGACATTTCTCCAAAGAAAATAAAATAGTCAATAAGGATATGCAAAGATGCCCAATAAAACTAATCATTAAAGAAATAGAAATCAAAACCAGAGTGAGACGTCACCTCATAGCCATTAAGATGTGACTATTATCCAAAAAAACTGAAAAATAGCAAGTGTTGGCCAGGAGGGCGAGAAATTGGAACCCTTATGTGCTGTTGGTGAGAATATAAAATGGTGCAGGTGTGATGGAAAACAGTGTAGACAATCGTCAACAAATTAAAAGTAGAACTACCGAATGATCCAGCCATCTCACATCTGGGTATGTATCCAAAGAACTCTAAGCATGATCTCAGACATTTGCACACCCACGTTCTTTGCAGCGTTGTTCCTAATAGCCAAGAGGTGGAAACAAGCTCTAGAGATCTGTTCCTCAACAGTGTGAATGTAATTAATGCTACTGAGCTGTACAATTAAAAATAGTTCAGATGGTAAACTTATGTATTTTTACCACAACTTAAAGAGATCAGTTCCAGGTAGATTTTTAGATTTGAACCTGAAAAATACAACACAGGAGGAAATCTTCATGATTTTGGAGTAAACAAAGATTTCTCCAAAGAAACAACATATGCATTTGAATAGAACCTGTCATTGCAGCCTTAAAGCAGAATTTCTCCTCTGGGGAAACCTCAGTTTTGTCCAGAAAGCCTTTTGACTGATTGGATGAGGATCATTGAGATGATGGAGGATAACCTGCTTTGCCTGGAGTGAGTTGATTGTACATGTCAAGCACATCTACAAAACACCTTCAGGGTGAAAGCTGGCTTAGAATATGGTTGAATAACTGGGCACTCTAGCTGTCTTAGTCCATTGGGCAGAGTACCCCAAACCACGTGCCTTATAAGCAACAACGTGTTTTTCTCAAATTCTGGTGGCTGGGAATCCCAAGGTCAGGGTGCCAGCACAGCCAGGGTGTGGTGAGGACCCCTCTTCCAGGGTATAGACTGCTGACCTCTCAGCTGTGTCTTCAGAAGAGGGGAAAGGCAAGCAAGTTCTCTGGGGCCTCTTTTATAAGGGCACTAATCCCATTCATGGGGGCTCCACCCTCATGACCCAATCACCTCCCCGACAGGACCCACCTTCTAATACCATCGCCTCAAGGGGTTAGGATTTCAACATACGAGTCTTGGCGGGGGACACCCATCTTCACACTGTAGGGACAGTGTTTTAAAGCACAGTCATTATTCCTACTCGGGTAGCACAAGGCTGACAGACCAGGAGACGATTGCCATAAAATGATGGTGATACACCCCCTCCCAAGAGAAGGGAGCATGGAGGGGGCAGGTGGGGAAGCATCAGGGTCAGTAAGGAGGCAAAGAGATGGACGGGAATGCATGGGCAAGAGCCTTTTTTCTTTTTTTAAGATTTATTTATTTATTTAGAGCGTGTGAGTGGTCGGAGGGACAGAGGGAGAGAGAGACTCTCAAGCAGACTCCCCACCGAGCACAGAGCCCCACATGGGGCTCATCCCACCATCTCAAGATCATGACCTGAGCCGAAATCAAGAGTCAGAGGCCTCCCAGACTGAGCCGCGGGGGGGAGGGGGAATTCCCCAGGATGGAAAGGGTGAAGTGAGGTAAGCAGATTTAGGATTGGTTTGTCTAAATAATTCCAGTAGGCTCTGCGATGCAGGGCTGTTCCTACTGGTCTGATCCCTGGCTCTGCGGAGCTCCTGAGCATGAGTCTGCAGGAGGCCCGGCGGGGGCTCTGGATGGCTGGCTTGCACTGGGAAGGCGTGCGTGCAAATGAGGTTTTTGCTATCTCTTCAAGTTGACCAAGCTTGGCAAGGGCAGTCCCTCTGGCGCTGCATGGCCCCGGGATGTGAAAGCATCAGAATAAAGAAAGTCAGAGTCATGATTAATACCTATAGCCTGGCTAAGCAGACACATAAAACCAACCACAACCGGAGATCAGGAAAATGACTGGAAGGTGGACGCCAGCATGTTCCTAATGGTTCTTTCTCAAGAAGCCGTGAGATCCTGTGAGATTTACTTTCTTCCCTTTTTCTTTTCTGTAAGTTCTAAATTTTCTATGTGAGCCTGAGTTACGTTTCTGATCCACATGGTGAGCGAGAGGGCACTAGATAAAAAGCGATCTGGGGCACCCGGCGGGACCCCCTAGGTCTCTGGCTAGCGAAGCCACTCTCCCCGCGGACTTGTGCCCCTGGGGCAGGCTGGTTGTAGGGAACACAGGTGCCCCCCCCCCCGGGCTGGCCCTTCCTGTGCCCTCTGCTCTCCGGCATCCCTCCTTCAGTCCTTCCTGGGACACTAAGGAGGCTGGGTACCCCCACAAGATAGTAGGGCCTTTCCTCTGAGGCCCAGTGTGGACCCCTGGGCTCAGGAATGGGGAGGCACCTGAGCATGTGCATGTGTGGGCACGCGCGCGTCTATGTGAGTGTTTAGAGTGTATGTATGTTGATGAGTGTCTAGGATGTGTGTCTGTAAATGAGTGTGTAAAGTTGTGGCGTATGTATATGGAAGTGTGCACCAATGAGAGTCTGTAAGTGTGCACCAGGAAGTGTGTTCATGCAAGAGCGTGTGTGTGTACACGTGTGTATGCGAGTAAATGAATGTGCGTCTGTGTGTGTGTATACATATGTTAGCATGAGTGTGGAACGGTCGTGAATGAGTGTATCTCAGTGTGAGTGTCAGAGAGAGAATGTGTGTGTGTGCGCGCTCTGCGGGCAGGGAACCCCGGGAGAAGGGAGCAAAGCCGGCGGAAGCGCAGTGACACCTGTCTGGGTGTTCTGAGGGGACAGACCACAGCACCCGGCAGCCGCAGAAAGGGGACCGGGCATCGCTCCCAGCGCAGCCCCAGGACTCTGATGTGGGTGGGGCTGCACGGCTGACTGGGGGGAGGGGTCTCCAGTCAGAGACCAGCAGGATTGTTTATTTTATTTATTTATTTTTTTAAGTAGTCTCCACACCCAACATGGAGCCCAACGTGGGGCTTGAATTCACGACCCTGCCATCAAGACCTGGGCTGAGATCGAGGGTGTGACAGTCAACCAAGGAAGCCACCCAGGCATCCCAGCCAGCAGTATTTTTCAACCAGGGGAGGTAGGAACATTTGGAATGATTGGGGCTGGGGTACATTTTGATTGTCACATGACTGGGGAGGACTCGAACATTCCGTGGAAAGAGGCCAAAGAGGCGGAATGGCCCTCACAGTGCAAGCTGATCCCCTCCAACGTGCTGGGCAGGCCCCCCATGTTGTAGGAGTCCTCATGGTCAGCTGGGTCCTGGGCCCCACCTTCAGAAAGTGTAAGTGGTGTTGGCCACAAGACGCTCCTACAAAACCAGTCTTGGGGGGTAGCGTCCTTGAGGTGCGAACAGGAGCAGAGCTGGGCGCTGGGTGCTCCCGCACAGGGAGTCGGGCAGGGGCTCTGCCTCTCCCGGCCCCCACCTCACCGGCACCTTCCTGGAGCCAAGATGACACCATGAGGGTCGGGGTGGCCCGGGGCAGAAGTGGGAGGACCAGGGAGGAAGGAAAATCAGGCCCTTCCTTCAGAGGGAATGTCTGTCCCCTCTGTGGTGAGAAGGCCCTTCCTGGGGGAAATCACCCCCAAAGTGATAAGGTTTCTCTGAAGAGGGGCAGCCCCCGTTACACTCGGTCTTTGAAGCTGACCCTTGAGTGCTTTAGGGAGTTTGAAAGGGGCCCCAACCCTACTGTGGGAAAGTCTTTGAAGCATCTGGTGAGCTTGACTATCCCGAGGCAGACACCTGGGGAGGGGAGGAGCGGGGAGAGGAGGAGAGGGAAGGGGAGGAGGGAGACACCCACAGCTCCTTGTCTGAGGTTGTGCTGGAGCCGAAATGAGCAAGGGTTCAGAGAACCTTCCGTGGGTCCTTGTCCCCATCCGGCTCTGCAGGCTGGAGGCCCCAGCCACGGATTCCCCAAGACCCAAGGAGGCTGAGGCCCCACAGCTTGGGACCCTGTCCTTCCCACGGTCAGGGAAGGACACATGACCCCAACGAAGCAGCCAGGCTGGGCATCTCTCTCTCTTATGAAAGAGAAAAGTGCTGAAGAGGGGACCCTCAGCCTGCCGGGACCTTCCACTTGGGGGCAGGGGGCAGCATCACGTGCCCCCACCCCAGGCCCATCGAGCCAGGAATAAATAACCGACAGCACCTTTGCCCCTCTCTGGGAGGAATAAAAGGCCCTCCTCTGGAACAGAGCTGCGGGAGAAGGGGAGTGTTCATGGCGCTTATTAACCAACACAGGGCAACTGTTCTTCTGTTCCAAAATGCCTCCATCCTCATCACTGCTAATGAGAATCCTAGTATTATCCACATGCAGGGAAACAAGGAAATTCATCTGGGCTTGTGTAGGGAGAGGCTCACAGAGGGTGAATGGAAGCCTGGGAGGTTATGAGATTTAATAAGGGAACACAGACATAAGCCTGGAGCTCAGGCCTTCTCAAAGCTCAGCACACCAGCTCTTTTCCTTGAGAACCATTCAGCAGCCTGGCCCAAGGGAAGGACGCTGGACCGGATGGGGTTTTGGGAATCCTGATGTTAATCCTCACTCTGCCCATGATTGGCTGTGTGCCCTCGGCCAGGGAGCTGAACCTCTCTGGGCTCTGGGGGCCTCCAATCATATGGGCTCAAAGAACACTTTCTGCTCTGAAAACGCTGTGCCTCTTCCCTCTGAGAAGGCACCAGAGCATTCTCTTCATATATTTTAAAGGGTGATTCGACTTTTCAAATGCTGTTGACATCCATCCATTACATAAAACAGGCATCCATTTGATGGGAACGGGGGCTAGATTCAGGTCTGCACGTCACTCACGGGGAGGTGACCTGCACCAAATGCTCAGAGCAAGGTCAAGACTGAAGCCTGTCATGGAAAGAAAGGAAGTTTCTCGGGTAAGCACGGTTTCGGCAGATGCCGTGGGGCAGCTCAGTGCAAAACCGACATCGTGGGTGTGCACGGAAGCCTGCCCTCGCTCGCTTCTCCCTTCTTCTATTTCTGTGGCTTTTGTCTCTGCAAACTGTTTTTAAAATTCAAATTTAAAACGAGCTTTATTCTTTTTTACCTTTTTTTTTTTTAAAGTATTTTATTCATTTGTGAGAGAGAGAAAAAGCAGCGAGGGGCAGACGGAGAGCAAGAAGGAGACTCCCCGCTGAACAGGAAGCCCGAGGTGGGGCTCCATCCCAGGACCCTGAAGTCATGACCTGAGCAGATGCTTAACTGACTGAGCCACCCAGGCACCCCTGGGCTTTTTACTCTTCACTCTTCGAGCAGTTTAGCTTTAAGAGAATTTTGAGCGGAAACCACAAATTCTCACCAACCCCCCTCCCCCGCACATCAATTGCCTGTTATTAACCGTTTGCATTAGTGGTAACATTTGTCCCAACTAATGAGGCAGTCTGGATACACCATTATTAACTACAGTCCATGGTTTACATCTGAATTTACTCTTGGTGTTGGGCATGGCTGTGGGTTTGGGTTTAGACAAAAGTAGGACGACATGTATCCATCATGATAGTGTCACACAGAAGATTGTCACGACCCTAAAAGTCCTCCGTGTTCCACCTGCTCATCCCGCTCTCCCACCTGAGCCCTGGCGACAGCTGATCTTTTTACTGTCCTTAGTTTTGCCTCTTCCAGAATGTCCTGCGGTTGGAATCGCGCAGTATGCAGGCTTCTCGGACCCACCGTCCCTCAGCAATCTGCATTTAAGTTCCCTCCATATGTTTTCAGGGTTTGCTGTGCCCCCCAGAGCCGGGCCGCCTAGTCTCAGGAGGACTGCACACCGTCATAGTCTGCCCATTGCCGGCGGTGCCCAAGAGTTAGGGACAGAGATATGGGTTGGAAGGAGCTCCCAGGAGAGCCCTTTAAGTGGGCCCTGGCCTCCTCAGATATGTGGCTTTCCTCCCTGCAAGTCATAGGAACGATCACCTGAACGGGAGATGCTGGGTGGTGAGGCGGTGGCCAGGGGCACCTGATTCTACACCCTGCCCAGCTCCCTGGACCGGGCAAGGAAGGAGAATCTAGGAGGAGAACATCTAGCCTCCAACTCGTCTTCGACGCTGCCCGGAAAGCCGACTGGCTGTCTCCTGCCCATCTCCTGCCCCCTCCCCCGGCAGAAGGTTTTCCAGAGGAACCAGACAGTCTCCCGAACACCCGCACTTGGCACAGAGTCACTGGATCTCATCTGTCTACCTCCCTCCTGGGCCAAGACAAAAGTGTCTCTCTGTGTTTCACACCACGGCCTGAATCGCTCTCACCCCTGCCATCAATTTCTCCCAACCTTCTCGGCCTCATCCCTGGCTTTCTTCTTTGCCTGGCATTATTTATCACCCCAAAATGAGCAGACTAACAACCTTCGCACTCGGGGACACCACTCTACCGAAGAATTTGTGCAAAGTTTTGCAAAACTTGGCCGTAGCCAAGGTCTTGCCTTCTGGATCTTGGTGGGCTCGGGGAAGGCTGGGGCTCCGAGAATTTCTACACGATCACCTGGTGGGGTCTGGGGAGGATCAAGGGCTGGAGAAGGAACACAAGACTTGGACCGTCCCCCAAAAAGAAAAAGCCCTTTAAACACCATCAGCAGTGTCCTCTGGAAAGGGTTTCATGGAGCTGTTTTTAAAGTCTACAGTTAACAATATGAAGTACCCCGGGCCTTGTGTATTTCGGGCATAATGTCTCTGAAGCAGAAACTACAAAGGTCTCTGATGTTTCTTTTTCAGATTTTTTTTTCCCACTATATGAACTCTTTTTCAGCCCTGTGCTTTCCAGCGAGCTCTCCTCCGTCTCTCTTTCTTGCTGAAGCTGCAGATGTACGTTACGGTAGTATGAAAAAAGCTAATTAAACTGCAGAGACTCGGCGGGAAGCAGGGCACGCCCCGCCGAGCGGGCCGGATGATGGATTTGCAGTGTCACAGGCTCTGCTGGGTGTCATAACTTAGTGACAAATCAAGGATTACAGTGACCCAGAGTAACTCTCTCCCTTTGTTGTTGGGCAGACATCAAAGCAGCCAAGCATATTAGTGTTTTTAATAAGTAGTTAAGTCAGGAGTAACTCACAGTTTAGAATTACGTTGTGTACAACTGAAGGTGTTGGGTGGGGGGTGGGGTAAGGACAAAAAAAACAAACCCCAAATTATTAGTTGGATGAAGACGTAAAGTAAAATAAAACAAAAGAAAAGAAAATGGAATGAAACCCGTGCGGCAGGAGCAGGTCCTTTGTTGGGGGCTCTTGGAGGTTTTGCATTATTTGTATAAGGAACAACGAGGCCTGCTGGGGGCAAGGTACACCGTCTGGAAATGAGGTTTTCTGGGGGGAAACGTGACTCTAAATGCTCCCGTTCTGCAGGGCGGGGGTGGGTGCTTCTTAAGCAAATGGCTTCATTTTAATCAGCACAGAAGGGGGCCCGGAGAGTCAGGTTCATGCGTTTGAGGGCAAATGTCCTGTTCCCCCACAATTAGTATCATAAAGAGGTTGGGGCAACTCCCCTTATCTCAAAGTACACATAATCCCTGAAGACAGCTGTGGTAAGTGCTGGTTTTTCTTAGGATATTTACCTTCAGCCACAGAGCAGAGACCTGAAAATCAGAGCCAAGTGCGAAGCTGACATTGGTTCTCTGTCATTACCCCCTTTGTAATGCTAATGACTGAGCTCCCCGGAGGACACAGTTGCAGGGCTGGCTCAGAGGTAGAATGGCCATCTCACTCTGTGGGGTGCCAGTTCTACCCAGGGATCTGAGGCAGGTGGAACCCCCCTCCCCGCCGCCCCCCCTCCCGGGGCAGGGAGGGTCTCTGCCAGAATCACTTGTAAACTCCTAAGGTGCACAGATCGATATTAATGATGGGGTGACCCAGCCCACGACGTGGTGTGGGAGAAATGCAAAGGTACAGTTTAGCTGTGACTCTGGGCAAATCCGTCAACTCTCTGGGTCTCAGTTTCTTCATTCTGCATAGTGGAAATCATCCTTTCTTCCTCACTCAGTGGGTTATAAAAATCTAATAAAAAATGCTAATGAAAATATTTCACGAATTCCCAAGCATTCTGTGAATTGGTCAGGAAATGAGAACGCAGAAAGAAGCCATCTTGTCACATGTTCATTTGGTTGACATGGGAGAAGGAAGGCTATGGAATCCCCCACATGGGCACCCCATGACAGATTTCAATCTTCAGAAGGACTTCCACATCTATGCACTTGGGTCTATGTTGTGTATAAAATCCACCCAAGGAAACAATGGCCTTGGTTTTCTTTTGTGTATATATGAATCTCCATATTCCTACTTGCATCCTTATGAGCTAAAACAAGAAAAATAATAGAATATTTAATGGATAGATATTAATTGAATATTAATAGAATATTTAATGCTTATTGTGACAAATACAATGATGGAACTGGCAGGCTGTAGATAAGAGGGTGAGGGTAAGGGGGTAGGGCTCCCCACATGGCAGAGGGGGACCCAGCAGGTGGCTGATAGAGAATACCCCTCATACATCATGGCCATAGGGCTATGTATTAGCCAGATGGGTTCCAAAGTGGGGTTTTCTTCAGTTTGCTCGGGAGGTGAGATGAAACTTTTAGGAACTGATGGTCCCTCAAACAGATTCATGCTGACTAAGGAGGGAGAGTGCCCCCATCCAGCTCAGAGACCATTCCATGGGAAAATGGGGCCCTAGATTCCATCTCTTGCTTAGCATGAAGAGAAGTCCCATTGACAGGTTAGGATTCCTGGACTCTCTTTTTAGATTGCAGACCATCTCCTTCTCTTTTTGAAATTAAGTGCATCACACTTTACCCTACTTCGGGTATCCCACTCTATGGTTGAAGAAGTACCACGTATGAATCAACACGTCTTGCAGAGTGAGCTCCGTCTACAGATATCCAAGTGCATGGTCTTATAAGGATTCTTATCTGTTAAAATTGCAGAATTACTTTTCAAAAACTGATACCTTCCTTTGTCATGATTACAGAGATACATTTGAGCCCATCTAGCCTTGTGTTCTCTTTTTCCAACTTGAGAGCTTTCTTCAAATGAAATCTCCTATGGGAAAGAATTGTCTTATCTAAACAAGTCAGATCTGCTCATAACAGTCCAAGCCAGGGACACCTGGGTGGCTCAGTTGTTTAAGTGTCTGACTCTTGGTTTCAGCTCAGGTCATGGTATTAGGGTTATAAGATTGAACCCTGCATTGGGCTCAGCACTCAGTGTGAAGTCTGCATGAAATTCTCTGCCTTTCCCTCTCCTTCTGCCCCCCCCCCACTCTCTCTGTCTCTCTCTAAAATAGATAAAATCTTGAAAAAAAAAAACCAAAAATACTCCAAGCCAGCAATTTCACTCCTTGATA